>QFEN01000314.1:826-11235 GCA_003316125.1 Auricularia polytricha
CAACCCTCTATACTGTAACATCACAAAATAATTACACTGCATTTTCGTTAGACGTGGGAGAGACACTGGAAGGTCAGAATATCCACTCCAATCAAGCAAGGTCCTAGACGGCAACGCCGGCACCTAGTGTGAGAAGCTCAATTGCTACCGATCACAACCGGCGGATGCCGAGCCAACACTGTTCAATCAAATTCCAAATTTGAGGTCGAAGCACCTCTCACCGTTAAGTATTGTACTAACCACCAATCCACGTTCGTTCGTAGTAGACGACGCAGCCTGGACAGGCTCCATGGCAGCACAATCGGTTTGCAAAGGAACAGGGTCGGAGATCGGTAATTCAGTTTTTTAATTGCCTTGGACCAGCTGATTTTTCGCTAGACTTCAGCTATTTTGGCGGTGCTGAGTCTTTCACGGAAGGGAGACGTTCTTTACGCCGGACAACTGTTGTTTCCCCTTCTGAACAGGATGACGGTCTATCCCATCCAGGTCCACCACAGGATCCCACAGATTTTCTGTGGATAATGACAGAGGAACCTCACCGCTCGCGGCGTATGGCGATCATGAAAGCGCACCCTGAAGTAACGAAGCTCATGGGCTACGAGCCTCTCACAAAATACGTTGTGCTAGTTGTCGTATCCCTGCAGCTCTACCTTGCCATACATCTCCGACACACCCATCCGCTCTCTTTCCGCTTCTTGTTCCTCGCGTATGCTGTGGGCGGCACCACGAACCAGAACCTCTTCCTCGCCATCCATGAGATCACGCATAACCTAGCATTCAAGGGAATCAATGCAAACAAGGCTCTGGCTGTCTTTGCCAACTTACCCATTGGTGTACCTTATTTCGCCGCGTTCAAGGTGTGTAACACGTGTGTGAGAGCAAACGTGGACTAATAGGCACTGCGGACACGTCCAGAAATACCACATAGAGCATCACAAACATCTTGGAGAGGATGGGATAGACACTGATCTCCCCACAAATTTTGAACTGCTTTGTTTGAACAATGTTCTTGGAAAGACATTTTTTGCGTGAGTGAAGCGTCGCGCGTCTAGCATGTTACTTGCCTCATCCATATCTTAGGACGTTCCAGATATTCTTCTATGCCCTGAGACCTGGCTTTGTCAGAATGCAGACGCCCACCCGATGGCATTTGTACAATGTGATTGTGCAACTTCTCTTCAATTATGTCCTGGTGCGCACCTTCGGCATACGCCCTTTGCTATACCTGCTCTTCTCGAGCTTCTTTGCCGGAAGTCTGCATCCATGTGCAGGCCACTTCATTGCCGAGCATTATGTATGGGATGGTCTCAACCAGGAGACCTATAGCTATTATGGCCTCCTGAACATTCTGGCCTACAATGTACGTCGTTTTGCAATGTCTATCGCCTTCGTTGATTATGTTGCGCAGGTCGGCTACCACAACGAGCATCATGACTTCCCTTCTATACCATGGACGCGTCTTCCTGCATTGCGAGCACTAGCACCAGAGTTCTATGACATTCTCCCATCACATCCCAGCTGGACGATGGTCATCGTGAACTTTATTCGAGACAAGGAGGTTGGCATCTTCGCACGTGCCAAGAGGATTGCCAAGAACAGCAAACAGAAGCATGAGAGTTCAAGCTCAAGCAGTGATCGAGAGTGAGGCGATCGACTAATATCTAGGTGCTTTTTAATGGACGTTGTATATACATCGCAATACGATACCTGACGCATCGATCGGCTTTGCAGAAGGGAATTTGAATTGGTATTTGCCTCTCAATTTAATGGGCGTGTCTGGAGCGGTTTATGACCAATTTTTTGCCTCTCATGCTCGTCTACCGGTCTGCTATCTTCTTTGGTGCTGATCTTTCTCATTCTCTAGCCTTGTGGACAGCAATTCGTGTTCGTCAGCGTCATCGATGGTGTTTCAGAGCGTTTGAAACATGTCGGGTTGCGTTATATGATCTTGTCGTCATCGGACTTCCTTCCTAAACGCCTTCCACTGTAAATTGTTGAATCCCACCGTGTCATCATCATGTCTGCCGAAGATATTGTCACTGCATACAATGACACCGTACCCGCAAAGCAGGCGCAGAAATCTCACAGGTCTGGATAAGGATATTGAACGCATGACTTTCCCCCCGATTTGCCAATTAACTTTCTGATCAACAGCTGACGAGTTATACAGCCCACTCTCCTGTAACCTATTTTGACTACACATCCCATGCCCCCTATTTTCTGCTCTTCATATCCCTCATGTTAGCCATGATCGCAATGTTGACATCCGGCCTGAGCATGATACGTTGGATCCACACCGATCGACGATGGACTCAACAAGTAATGTTTTTTCTTCCTCCTTTGTGTGCAGTCATTGGTAAGACGGTACACTTGGTGAAAAACATATTCGCAACGCGGGTCAGTTGTAACTACACTTTTATCTACTTGATGTAATACATGATGATGTTGTTTCCGATTCTCCCCATGGGCAGTGTCGAGAATGCACCATGAATGCACGACAAAACTTGCGATTGGCTTATTCCTGGAGAATTCGCCACAGAATGTGACGAGCTGAAGTACAAGAGCATCTTCCTCTATCATGACGGTCATCTCGTTGAACCTTTCTGCTTCACATTCCTGCAAATTTGAACCAGTTGAACTGAGTCTCTTGCCTTGACTGCGCCGGCCGCGCGCTAGAAACAGACAAGTGCGGCTGCGAAAGCTTGTCTTCATGATGTGATCCATACATTTCCCCTTATTCTTCCCTTCCAGGACTTGTAGACCGCAGATGTCTTGGCATTGCACATACAGGTGACGATGTAGGGTAAATCATTCTATGTCCCGCGACTTTCGGCTCAGATAGTCATCCACCTCGTCGTGTCTCTCAGGAGTTTCCCATCACACCACACTGAGCTGCTTCGTTCGCTCATCGTCACCAATCTAAACTGTCCTCCGACAGATTTTGGTACAGCTCCATGGAATAGTGCAGTGCTCATAAGCTCATAACACCCCGTCACGCTGTGCGCACGCAGTGGAATGCTGCCATGGGTCATGAATTCTGCAAGAGAACAAACAGTCAATTATTAGTATCCCCTGCATACGACACAATCTACGGACGCCTACTGACATTAGAAGAGCGGTTGGCGGTGGCAACGAAGCCAAAGAAAGGAAGCAGCCGAGACGCAACGGGAGGACTGCCAAATGAGGTCGTATGCGATCGGGTTGAAGGTGATGGTGACATTCAACGTTGAGACAGACATTGATGTAGCGAATGGAGCACGGGGGGAGATCGTAGATGTAGTCTCGGACGAGACAGACAGCATACTCGGAGACGAGTGCCAGGGTCAAACTACAATTTCCTCCAGCATATGTTCTTATCAAGCTAGACCACACGAAAGCAGCCAGACTCGAAACACTGGAGCAAGGCGTGTTACCGATAATTCCGATGCAGAAAACATTCAGCATTCACGGACCTGGGGGCGAAAAGAAGAATGTGACCCATGCCGCTGACCGGACTACAGGACAAACAATCAGCCACTCGATAATAGACATTGGCACTCCACCCAGCGCCAAACTCACACCGTTTAACACATATGTTGCACTATCCCGAGGACATGGCAAAGCTCACATACGTTTACTTAGAGATTTTGACGAGCGCCCGCCCAACACACATCCATGTGAACATCTCAGATGAAAGTCGAAGTGTCAAAATCAGGTCACTTGCGCCACAATTATGCCTGACCTTGGTAAATTCGGATGTAACATACTATAACACTATGGAACAAAACGAGTTCAATCTGCAGCGGCAAGGCAATCAGTGCAATGCTCAGGCGCAAGCAGCGGTAAGTAGATCTAGAGATCGGATTTGCATTGCTTGCTTGACTCTGATCATCACTAGTTACTACCCAACCATCTGCTTAAGCTTGTACCAGGCCCCTTGATCGTTAGCGATTCGGCGATCGTGTGTGTCAATTAAACATTGTACCCAGTACACTAACGAAATGTAGGCGACCTGGAAAGCCGCAATGCAAACGGCTCAAGATCGCATTCAGAATTGCCGTTCTGCGTTGCAGTGTGAGCTGATCCAAACTACGGAGGAAGAAAAGTGTTGGGTCACCTTGATGGCGTTACGGAGAGAGCAGGAGCTGGAGGAGACTACCAAATACCTGGACAATGCCTGGCAGGAATTGAATGAGGTCAGAACGCTGTTGGGGATCAGGAGGAATTCTAGGGAGGCTACTAGCTTAAGGGTTAAATTGTGAAGGTGCCAATGACTGTGTGAGATTACAACTTAGCACTATCATTAATATCATACAAGCTTATAGCGCTACACCAAGTTTCTAGATATTGTCACTACCGGGAACTCTTTGAACTGGATCACAATTGGAGGTTTTTGATTTTGCATGAAGAAATGATCAGATGTACGTAGGATCATGTTAAATAAAAAATTGATGTGCAAATGTTATGCTATCTGCATCATGTGCGCAGTTACAGCGATTTCAACTTGACACTCGAATACCAGTGGACCCCCTTTGCCCTGCTCCACATTCAGGAATGTGCACCCTGCAATTACCGCATTACAGACTGCCTCTCGTTCCGCAGAGGAAATGGTATGCCGTTGCACGGTCGCGGTCGTTCCGCCCAGCCCGCTGAGTTGGGTCCTGCCGCATTTCGACGACAATCCTTATCATACCATGAAATAACCAGCACGTCGGTGGTTCTCGAATTGTTATGGCGTTTACGATCAGCGAGGTGCTTAGTAGATGTGGCATCTGCTCATTGGAACAAGTCACTTCTGTTTTCTTCTATGATATAGAGAGCGTATCTCTCATGGTTTAGAGCGTTGGCGTATGCGATTCGACTATCGTACAGCAAACCTACGTTGACCTTCAAGAACACTAATATGGGGCGAATGACAATACAACATACATGGTCATCGACGCCCGAGTCGGTCACAATCATCGTCTCACCAACTTCATATCATGGCGTATCGAAGTTAACTTCATATCAAGCTGCAGGGAAGGATGATCAACATTATCTTGTACAATCTTAGTATTACAACTTTCCCAGGTTCTCCCCTAGTCTAAGTTCATTTGTCATCAATACAGCTGTCATTTACATGACTGGAGTGGAATGAAAATATATCCAACTTGCCATAGCTAGCTGGTCGCTCCTCCATAATTCACAACATCTCAGTTCCCAGGATTCTCAGATGTACAATCACCAGATGCAGGTGTCGCATCCGCTGGGACACCCGTCTTGAAGGCACTTTCTAGCAATTCCACGGCCATGCTCGCTGAGCCCCACGACGACAAAAAGCCATAACCAGAGTGTCTAGACGCATACATTATTAGGGCAGCATAAATAAGCATGATGTCACTCACCCGTAGTTGTACACCACAGGCACCTTGCTTCGTGTGGGGGCGTCCAACCACTCGACTTCGAGTCTGATGCCACCCTTTCGCCCGGGGCGCAAGCCGCAACCTGGTTCAATAATGATGGGGCGAAGGTCCTCAACAGTGGGCTCGCGATCGACCCGCGTCTGCGGGGGTGCAAGCTCCGGCGTAAGCTGCAGGGCTCGCGCCAGAATGTCCTCAGTTGTTTCAGGACGCGGAACTGGGTACCTGCAAGCGCTGAGAATGCAACAATGGGATAAGTCGACAGAAATACCAGTCATTGGGCACTCTTGTACCGCCACACAACACCTATATAGAATAATCAGAGGACAGACCAGGTACGTTTGTGAGCAGGCGCACATCGCCATTGCTCCTTGGTATCGTATAGGTGTACGTCCCATCGGCTTCAGTCATGGTCCTCCCGAACTTGACCCAGGGAGCTCTGAGGAGCACAGTTTCCCCGCGAATTGGGAATACGTCCTTATCTTCAACGCCTCCTAATGCGCGGGCGCCAATACCAGCACATATGACCAGAGCGTCGACGTCACGGTGCGACTGGGCACCCGTATATGGACTGGTTCCTCGCTCAAGAAGCTGACTGATGTGCTGCAGGGACGCGCGCACGATGGTCCCATTTTTGGCAAGGAATGAGGACAAAAGCCAGTTAAGGTATACTGGAGTATTCATGCTGACGGTGCTGAAAGTGAAGCCCGTCTTTGCTGGACCACGAAGTTCGTTGCTCTCTATATATCTGAACTGATAGGAGGAGTTAGAATAATGGCTATGAATCTGAGTAGGTTTGCATACATCTGGCATGTACTGAAGCCATTCAGCATTAGCGAGGTCGTCTCCGCGATATTCAGTGTGGGTGTGCCGCAAAAAACAACCCTCGGCTGCACCACTTGGTTCCGATAGCTGCCATAATGTATCGAAGGTATCTTGATCAAGCTCTGGATGACTAGGGTGTGACATATATGTTCAGGTAGTCAGGAAGTATCATACTTCGCTGTTTTTGATCGTTGTAAGCATGGCTGACATGGTGTGCACCCTAAACATCAAAGTACGCTCAGCGGCAATCGTATCTGGTGGTAAGATAGCGTACCGCCCAGTGACTGGTGTACCGGCTGGACTTAGGATCGATGGGGAAGTTTTCGGCAACGATCGTAACACGGTAAGCGCCTTGCGCCTGGATTCTTAATGCAGTGGTGAGGCCGACAACGCCTGTTCAACCGGAGCGCTTTTCAAGACGGAGTGCGTTGTTTCAGTCACATCCGAATTGACCCACCTGCACCCAGAACGATGATCTCCTTGAGCTGTTCGTTGTTATTCGGTTGCGCCATGACCTACAGGGAAAGACGACCGGCTCTGACCGACTTGCCGGGAAATCTGGGGTCTGAGGCTGATATTACGTCAGTCAACTGGTACACAAATGACTCCCGGGCCCTCGTCCGAGTCTTGGCTCGTACTAACACACTCAGATCATCGTCATCAGCCGCACATGCATGTAGGCCACTATCGACGCAAAAACTTGGCAGGTGCTCTGAGCTCGTCTTAATCTTATTACATTCTCTTTAAGATTCGTCACTTCGTGGGAGTCCTGGTGCGTTGTTGGCGTTTCGACTTTAAATTGTCAACTTTCCCCCGTTGTGGGGATGTTCACAGCCTCTGTACATCTCACACGCGGGTGTTGTTCTCAGCGGGATAAGGTCGCCTTGTCGCTTTATGATAGTATGTCATTATTCTAGTGTACGTATTTAACCTTGACGTTCATAGGATGCGGCACTGCCTCACCACAGCTCGCCTTCGAGCGCTAATGTTGCTTTATAAATGCCTTCGCTCTTTTGATGGTCTCGTGTTTTGCACGTCATCATGAGCTGCCTTGTATGTTTACTTATTTTTGCTCAATTCTTCTCGCAACGCTCTGCTTCTGCGACATCTGTTCTTAACTTTCCCTTGACCAAAGTTGATATCAGAACCGCTGGCTCAAGAGGTTCATCCGATGCTGCATCAACTTTGAAGCGCCACGCTATCACGAACATCTCCATTACCAACATGAAATACTATCAGTATGTCATGGATATCGGTGTCGGGGACCCCCCGACATACTATTCTCTTGTGGTCGACACAGGCAGTTCCATAACATTTATTGGGTATTTCTGGCTCGATTAGTGGAATTAAGTAGACGGTATACTAAACATCCCCACAGGAGAAGTAAACCGTACAACAAAACATCTACCAGTATTGCGACGGGCCAGAACGTGGAGGTGACATATGGTCTAGGATATCTGGCTGGACCAGAGTGTGCGGTCTTCTGATTTCTCTTGGAACATTGTCTAATTTGCAGCATATTGTCGCAGACTATGATACGATCACACTGACACCCGATATTGTCATCACCAACCAGTCGATCGGGGGCGTAGTCGCCTCCACCGATTGGCTTGGTGTAGATGGTGTTTTAGGGGTCGGCCCAGTCAACCTAACTGTGGGGTCTTTGTCCCCAAATATCACGTCAATTGTTCCTACAGTGATGGACAATGCCCGACAACAGGGTTTGATTCAGCCACAGATTATGAGTGTCTCGTTCGCTCCAGCATCCAGTGAAAATGACACAAGTGAGACCAGCCTCGTTTCACTATGATGTAGATTCTAAATCCTTCCACAGACGGAGTGATCACGTTTGGCGGTGTCAATCCATCATTAGTAAGTCGACAGGCTTTCTCGTTCGATGTCGTTCATTATTCGATGTTATCTAGTTCGTTGGTAATATTACATATGTCCCTATCACAAACACCTATCCAGCAGCGAATTCGTGGGGAATCAATATAACGAGTTGCCTTTACGGTGACACAATCATTTTTTCGACTTCGACTGCTGGTTCTGTCGACACTGGATACTCAGGTATGTCCTTTCCATGCAAGTACGCTGACGCCTTCTTAAAGTTGCTCCCTTTAGTCGTTGCTCTTGCTGATGACTTTTTTGCCACATACATGGCTGCCATTCCTGGTTCGTATTATGACAACCAATCATCGTTCATCGTCATCCCGTCATCATCAATCGCAAACATGCAACCACTGAATCTTATGATTGGTGGCACTATGTTTATAATGGACGTTTCTGCACAGCTTATCCCCATCAATCAGGACTCTGCATGGAGTGGCAATCCTGGAGTACAGTATGGTGCGATCGGCCCCCTGGGATACCAAAGCGGTCAGGGCTTTGATTTCGTCCTTGGTCAGATGTTTCTGGAGAAATATTACGCTGTCAGTCATTCTTCGAACATTGCTGCATTTCCAGACCTGATGCTCTATACAGGTCTTTGATGGCGAAAACCACCGTGTGGGTCTAGCATATACGTGAGTATTGCTGAATCCGTGCATTATGTCCAAAACTGATCAGACTGCCCAGAAACCACTCCACATTACCTCCCCCGGTAACTTCCAGCGCTTTATCGAATACGTTTGGATTCTATCTACTGGCATTATTATCGATAATCACCCAAGCCTATACCCTGCAACTCATCCCTTGATTTTCACGCGTCTAGAGGCACGTACACTCAGTAGGACTTGTATGTAGCATGTACAATTGTATATACCAATTAATACGTTGGAAGGTAGCACGAGGTGGCCTGGCTGCCACTAGGCGATCATAGGACAAGGTATTTCGCCTACCGTCCGGCCTTATGCATGGGTGGACAGCTAGTTCCAGTAGTGATGTAATATGACATTGGTTTGCCCAGATCTAATTTTATCCTCCTAATCACTTCGGAACACTAAATAAATACCGCGACGAAGTTCCTATATTCTCCAAATCACCGATGAAGGCTCTAAATAAATACCACAACGAATTTACACATGCTCCCTGCCCACTACCCGGGGTTGACCGGTCGATCACTTGGATGGTTTCCGATGCTATACATCCCTGCCAATCAACGTATCTCCACCGACCTGGAAAGCAATGGACGTTATGCCTGTTCCCCCGTCGGACCTGGCCACGAGCTTGGTATGGTATTCTCGAACACTGAGGATCAGACGTGGTCCCAGCACAAAGATCTGCAACCCCTGGGCACAGCAGTGGGTATTAAACTCTCCAAATTCGAATCCGCCTTTTCTGTATCAAATGCAGTAACACAGAGATGGTAGCCAGAAAGGACGGCCTCCTCTAGTATATGTCCGTGAGTCTCGTGTGCTTAGCAAATGCTTGCATTGATAATCAAAGCTTGCCCTCTGAACCACCCAGGCTTCCGAATATCGCCATGACTCCGGTGGCAATCGTGCAAGCCAGCAATACTACAACAAGAAAAACGAGCATCTTTTTGGATCCCTGATACATGGCATGTATCCGAGCTATCATGATGACTTGTATGATATTTCAGTCAAGTCAGTATCGGTAAGGTACCGCAGATGAGCTCACCGCCTAGCATGGCATTGACAACGACAGAGGTTCATCCCTGTACGAAGCAAAATATAGTGCCTGAAACCCAGTCACTTGATGGAATAAATGTTCCGAATGAACCCACAGCTGTTGAAGTTGTGATCTTGAAGAAACAACGTGGCAGAGAATATGACTCACCCCTATGTAGGAATGCAGTTAGTAGTCGAATTGGAATGGCATCAGTGTAGAATACCCACTTCATCTGTCATCGAGATTGGGACATTTGCCGCATGGCGCCAGTCAGAAGAAACAAACATATTTTGGAACACGTACACAGTATGTAGACGCTGGTTGTGAGAGATGGCTCATTAGCACAGTGCAGGGTCATTGAGTCCGCCTTGTAAACATACATAGAATATAGTATTCCAACATAGTGCACCTGGATATGTTAAAGTCAGCTCAATTTTCCAGTTGCGCTTATAATATGAACTACTCACACTGACATATAACAGAGTCGAGAGACCAGTATTGCCTCTACCACGAGCCAACTGCATCATCCTGCGTGCTTCTGATATAGGACTTTGCTCACTCAGACCAGTTCAATCTCTTAAAGCATTCTTAGTGAGATGGTTGTACAGGTGATGATATCAACTTACCTCTTGT
>QFEN01000316.1:2552-37302 GCA_003316125.1 Auricularia polytricha
GTGTCCATCTTTTACAACCGAGAATGTAGGCCTTTCATTATCGACCTCGAGTCGACAAATAGTACACATGTCAACGATGAGGCCATTCCGACATCACGATTCTACGAACTTAGAGCGGGTGATGGTGAGTGCTTCCCATTCCACATGAGCGCTATGATTCACCTACAGAATTTGTTGCAGTCATCAAATTTGGATTGTCAAATCGGGAATATGTTCTTTTGCATGACGATGCAACCTGAGGTACGTATGCCTAGCAATGCGATTTCAGGCAGTACACAGAATGTTAGATCATGGTACATTGGCTTGTAACTTACTTCTTGCGGGATTCTCTCCGAGCTCACTTGTTTTTAGACTATTTGGCATCAGGTGTGAAGGGCTGAACTCCATTTTTTTCATTAATCGATCACACCCCTTGGTTTACGAGTTCTTGCGACGGCAAGAGGATCAAGTGACGCGTGGCACCCTCAGGTCAAGGGAGCTCACGAATCAAACATCACAACGTAAATGAGATGAGTCCGGCGCCTTCAGCCCTGAAACTCGAGGTGCACCGGCGCAAAATGTTACATTTTGAGTGAGAATCTCTCAAGGGCTAAAGACACGGGCGGGACGTGCGTTATGAAGAACGTCTGGAGAGTTCGAGTTACCGTGTGAGTCAGGAGCGTCCATAGTGTCTCAGCTGAAACCGCAGCAAGAATGGCGTCCATCTTTCTCGAGGACCTACGGCGGATGACTCGATGGAGCCTGTGGACATGATAACTATAACTCCTCCTCGCATGTGTTCCACTCTGGTAAATTTTCGGAGGGAAAGGTCGATCGTACATGATTTGTGAGGGGGCAATGGGAAATTGGAAGCCGCTCCAATACAGATGATCAAGGGCAAAGAATAAATGACCTACAGTGACGACGTGACAACTGTTTGATCGTCTGTATGGTCTAGATGTCGCTTATGCACGCCCGAAAAAGGAGTGGAACCAGCCGGCGTGCTTATAAGAGCTTTAGTTATCACATCTCTCTCCTGTGTCGTTCAACATCATTGTGATGTCGAGTTTCACGCCAAACCATGCCCTACTGAACCCAAAGTTTGAGGGTTACAAACTGGAGGTAATCTCACAAGAAGACGTTGTGACGCGCTTCGGCCTTGAATACAAACCCACACAAGTCGCTAATTCTGGGCGGTCTCCACTGTCTTTCAAGGAGGTCCAGAGCAGGATCACACATAATCATCTGGCCATAGCAAACGATAGCGGCAGGTGTCTATATATTGACTCGGAGCATCATGTTATTCTCGTCGATCTCACGAATGTAGGCTTTTGTGATACCATCTCTTGTTCCACTACGAGTCTCACATCGTGCACAAGTAGGACGGTCACACACCATCATTTACTGTGGTCTATGAACTTCCCGCTCCGATCAGCGCTCCCGCAGCTGTGCAGGTCCATCGCGAGTATCCATCAGCAGTGTTTCTTGACGCAAGGACTGCATTCGTCGCCGACGGTCAAGGGGCTCTGTACATCCTCGCAGTTCCTACAGAAGGATCTGCTACTACCCTATGCTGCTTTGAACTTTCTAATGTCACGCAAACTCCTCATTCAGCTCCGACTCCATTCCGCATCCACTCTGTCGCTAAGACATCTGATAGCACAGCTATAGCACTTCTGTCTTCTCGCTTCTACGGAGACTCCGAAGCCTCTACAACGCAATCGACGACAAGTCACGCTTCCGAATTTGACGTCTGGGCTGTCAGATTCTTGCTGCCTCTTCCAAGCCAGAAGGGCGATCTCGCTCCTCTTGACATTCTTTGGAGGAGGCGGGGACAGGATGTACCTATATTCATGGAATACGATAACTCTCGAAAATGTTATCTTCTGGCTGGTAGCTCCATCTATCGTGAGCTCAACCAACTAGCCCCACCTTCGTACGAACCCTCGCCAGATGAAATGGCCCCTATTCCGCGTCTGGATGAAAAATTAGATGTGGAAACTCCCCCCAGACCTCCACCATATTCCTGGACACAGACATCTGACTCCGTGACAGTGGCCTTCCCCCTCCCTGCCACAACTCCAACATCAAGCATCAAGGTAACATTCTCACAAAGGACCTTGACGGTGCACGTCCAAAGCACATTACATGTCGAAGGCGTCCCTCTTCCCCGCTATTCTGCCAAACAGCTCTGGGATGGTATTCAAACCTCCACCAGCTTCTGGACTTGGGATCGCGAGGGAGAGCACTCATTTGGATCGCTCACGTTACATCTGGACAAGCAGCGTGAAGATACTCGATGGATGCATGTATTTGCATCTGCGGGTACTCCAGGTGGAGAGGAGGAAGTTCCAGAAACCCTCGACCCTTCGGAGCTTTACCTCATCCGAGAGTCATTGGAGAAGTATACAGCTGCACTCCAAAGTGGGGAGGATATGAGCGGGCTTGGATTGGGCCGAGGGGTACCGACACTTGCTCAGGGAGAGGTCGATGAGGAAGTGGACTCTTCAGTTGGACGAGTGGCGTTCCTGACGTGGGTTGCTGAGGATGGAGGGGTCCCTGTGTGGTCATCTGACTTTGGTGATTCTGTATGCAACGTTCTGTCGATCGATCTTCCTGGTTCAGGTCCAGGAGCGTCTATGGTTGTGAAAAATGGTATCGATGGCACCCTGTTCACGCTAGATGAGGCACAGACGGTGGGTTCTCTGCCCACTTGGACGCACGGTGCAACCTTCTCGGCGCTCGCCTTCGTGCTCGCCTCCAAGCGTGACACACGCTTCACATATCATGTCTCATCAAATGCAGTTTTGGCGTTCGAGAACGGCAGTAGGGATCGCGGAGGGAACGTATACATTTACCGTGGTGGGCGTCCGGGTCAAATTTGGGCCAAGCAAAGTGTATTGAAAGTTGGTGATGGAAGCGCTGGTTCTCTGTTAGGTGTCGGTACGTTCAAAACGGTGCAGGGGCACACGATCGTCTGTCTATGCGAGAACGAGCTAGTAGTGATGCACAACATCTTTTGAATAAAATTGGAGGAAAGTACAGTGGACAACCTGTAGCTCGAAGAGTACATATAATACTTGTGATACTACAGGAGGGAATCATGGATCGTCAAACTTTGAAGGAGACGGTAGGAAGAAAATATTTATAGAGGAAGCACGAGGTAGGCCCATACACAACACTGACAGGTAAAAAGAAGGTTACAACATATTGAGAAATACCGTTATGCCTTCAAAGGGTCATCACTGGTGGCCATTAAGCCGTCAACGTTCATCGCGGGATCCAGACCGTCGCCTCGAAGAGGTAGCTTGAATTGCTGGACGGGAGTGACGTCTCCGTTGATTCTAGGATTTGGCGGACTAGGTGATGGACTGGGAGATTTTGGGACATCATTCACTTCATCAAAGGGGCTAGTCCCTTCGTTGTCATCATGAACCTCTTCAATCCGTGCAACGCTATCAAATGTCCCGCCAGTCTCTTCATCGTCAAAGTCATCGTCGACCTCAAAGGAGGCAAGACGAGCTCGCAAACCAGCTCCAGCGTCTGGTGGCTGTGCACGGGGAAGCCCGAACGTGTCGCTGAAAAATGAGCGTCCGCTAAAGGACGTGTCCATATCATCACCACTGTCGTCCTCGTCGTCATTGCTGGCGAACATGAGGCGACCAGTGTCGCTCAGGATCCCTGAACCTGGGTGGAAAGAAATGCCACCAGTGCTTCCCAAGACACGAGCAAATGGACTGTTTCCGCCAAACAAACTGCTTGTCGAGTTGTCCTCGCCTCGCTCCCTCCTCAACCTGTCCCTCTCTTGCTGTGCCTCTCTTCGCGCTTTGTATGATGACAGTCGGTCTGATGAATAGATTTGCGGGATAGCGTCAGGTGTTGAATAACCGTGGCGGTTCTTGACACGATCTTTGACCCAGTCATACCATTCTTGCTTCGTCTTTCCGTGAAGAAGAGCCACAATGAGGACCGTCATGTTATCGCATCCGATACCAGACCCAGATGAGGTATCTGGAGCAAGGCAATGCTCGCACATCATCTCTCCGATCTCCTTGAGTTCCAAGCCCTCTGAGACTTTTAGCCGGACGAAGTCAACGACAGCTTGTGAAGACAGACAATCCCAGATACCTGACGAAAAGTTAGAACCACGTCGTGCTTAGGAATTGCTGTCTTACCATCACAGGCCAGAATTAGAAACTCGTCCTCGTCTGTAACATCGTGGACGGTGACATCAGGATCAGCTGTAATAATTTGTTTTTGAGGACCGAGTGCGTAGTTTTTCTTGAACTCGAAATCTCCCAAAGCCCGGGACAACGCAAGATTTCCTAGAAGTCCACAGTAAGTACAACCTAGGGGAGTGACCTGACGACTCACCATTGACACGTCCATATTCTACATATCCTCCAGCTTCCGTGATTCGTTTCCGTTCAGCTGAAAAGACCGATCGGTGAACAAAGATAATGACTCGATATTTGAATAGTCAACGTACTTTCGCTTGATGGTTTATGGTCAAAACTCAAAGGTTTAGCTTTACCTTGCACGCTAAGAACAGACCGGGAATCGCCAGCATTGGCCTGTCAGGCAAGCATTGGCAAAAAGGACGATGAAATATGGAAGGAAAAACTGGTGTACCACATAAATCTTGCTATCATCTGTTATCAAAGCAGCCACAGCAGTACAACCTGATGGGTCACGGGTATGTGATGGATCTGTGTTAAAATGAGTGGAGTGTGCAGAGACAGTAAGACGATATGGCGTACCAGCGAGGAGATCTTCATCGGTGCCGAGGAATGCTTTCTTAAGCGCTTCATCATAACGTTTTTCACGATATGCCTCCTCTGAAGTTAGTCGTTTGTGAACGTTCTTCCCCGCAAACCTCGCGACGGTACTTCCTGTGAAAAATCAAACTGAGCTCAAGGCTAGGATCCGCAAAAAGAATTAGGAAGCAGTTTACCACCGTGCCCATCATAAACAGCAAAGAATGTGTTTTTATCTGTTGTGCTCTCTTCAAGGGTTAGCATGGTCACATGAGCATCCTCCATAGCTGCAATAAGGACACAGATACGCGAGATGTGTGAGATCACATCAGAACCGCGGCCGAAAAACCGGTTACGCACTAATTCTCCATCCTTGCATTTCAGAAACTGCAAATAGATATCGATCATCTTCTCCCGTCTCTGATTTCTTCTCTGTAGCTGTAGAAACAGGGATAGGTTATGAGTGTGTTTCTTGGAGTAAAAACGTCGTCCAAAAGGCTGCACGAGGGCTTCATACCTGGCGCTGAGAGTGTTTGACCCTAATGAGTGGCCGAATGATGAGACTGGCCATATAATGATGAGATGTGTCAAAGGCTTACCATGCCTCGCTATTGATGGAGGAAGACGTAAGAAAGCAGAAAGTGATCGCTTAGCCGATGAACCGAATCAGAACGGTCAAACTCCCGTAGTTTC
This sequence comes from Auricularia polytricha, assembly GCA_003316125.1. Lineage (NCBI taxonomy): Eukaryota > Fungi > Basidiomycota > Agaricomycetes > Auriculariales > Auriculariaceae > Auricularia > Auricularia polytricha. The sequence goes on from QFEN01000316.1 coordinate 7,982, forward strand.
GTGATTCGAAAGGATGGAAATGAAGGGAGCAGGTAAATTTTTCAAGAGGATGCGGATATGGTCTATGCTGGTCAATGAGCACAGCAAGCCATGGCAAGTCATTCCTATTTTGTCTTGTTTGTCTGCTGTCTGCTAGGGTTTTCGGCTGGCAAGAACTATGATACGATCCGCTGGCCATGCATGCTACTTTGTAGCCTCAGTACGTACACTTGGCAAATCCGGGGTAGGACAGCAAGCAGCAGCAGGGTACGTAGTAGCACTGGCAGAGCATCGCGTAATGACCTTGAATCACAATTAAATCAGGTTCTTAATTGTGCTATATGACCAGTGCGGCACCGTGACCGCAGGTTTGCGTGCAGGTGTTCTGCAATTATTTAATTAACTGGCTGCCGACTTTCCAGGGAAAAGTATCTAGCCCCAGCCCAAGGTCGATAACAGGCTCTCCCATAATATCCCGCCCTTCGAGCATCTTGTTTCAAACATCTTTGCACATGTCTTGTCACCAAGTAAGTTGTCAGTTTGTCCGCTCGCATACCGCGTACGCGTGATAAATTGACTAAAGCAACGCACACGCTCTAGGCCCCGACCCTTGAGACAGAATAAAGGCGTCGTGTCGGCCTATTAGTCCGTTGTTCGTCAGGTTGTTTTGGCGCCAGTGCGACCGCCCGGACCGCAAATTATCTATTATGTGACCTGCTCGAACTCGGCTAAGGTGACTGATCACAGTCCTAACGTTGTCTTGGCATATACATCTGCCGACATGATAATGGTAGCCTATGCGTGTCGCAAAACGCTCGCTGGAAGCTTCCGATTTACCCCAAAGCACGTGAACTATGAAGCGACCCAGCGACCCAGCCCGGGGTTTTCCACCTTGGGATAAGAATGAACAATTATCGAAATTGCAGGTCGCACTTTCAAGTTTGCTCACAGGTGACAGCAGCACACTATGATACGATATCACTTTCTAAATGTGTACAGGGCCTGGGCAAACGGCAAGTTGCTTCTCGGTTTATCCATTCTATGCCGTAAAGAAGTTCTTCGTATTTGGCCACACAGTTCCCGCTAAAAAGCGACCTGGCACACGACCACTTTTCCTCCTTCCTCCGTCGTCCTCATTTGCCACGCAAACCGTGCGGAGGTCCCAGTAAGTTATCATCTCCTTTATCTTTTTCGGCAAAGCTTATCTCCACAATTCCCTCTTTTGAGATCATTGACGAGTCTCAACAGAGACCCACCCTCCATTGGCCGATAACTAGGATTATCTGCTGGCATATTTATTTAGTGTGTAGGGAAGCCCAACTCTATACCTCACAATGAACTCCTCAAATCATACATCACACATCAACTCTGAGGTATGTCACCACGCTCTACGTTGACACCCTCCTTACATGTCTGGCTTTGCAGCAGCATCAGAAATATGCTTCAGTTGTCCATAGTCGCAAACGTACATGGAGTATCTCGCGCTCTTCCATGAACTCCCAGTCGTCTACTGCATCAAAATTTCCCCAAAAGCTTTGCGAAGCATCCCCCGCTGAAGTCGTTCAAGGCGACCTTCAAGCTCATGGCTCATTTACCACTACCGTACCGGCGGTCTTCTGGCTCCGCTCGTACTTTTCTGACCCTTCCAAATCACGCGGGAAGCGACTGGACATGGGGTGGGCGAACGAATATAACTTTGAGCCCCCCGATTTACCTCGATCGCGGTCTCGTTCACCCCATCGCCCATCTATAAGTCGCACTTCCTCTATGAACTCAAGCTTGGGTGAACACCCTATCCGTTTTTTGTCCTCACATGACTCCCCACCTGCATCACCTCTTGGGGACAATGTCTCTACACTCTGTCCTATTCTTGAAGCTATCGAGAATGCCTCGAAGCTATCGTGCCGTACCATATGCGTCGCCTGTTTGAAGACAGGTAGGGACTTCCCGCACTGCCCCCGGTGTGGTGATATGTGGTGCTCCAGGGAATGTAGGATGCAGGGGGGGAAGAGACACGTCTGCAGAACGTAATTCCCTCCTCTATGGCCTTTTGCAACGAACACCCTCGCTATCTAGAATGATTTTCACAACCTTTGCTGGTTGTATGTCAAGACAAATTCCACAGCGATCTTTACGCACACATCATGCTTCTAGACACTATCTTACGCATACGCCATGCTTCTAGACACTGTCTTACGCACGCGTCATGCTTCTAGGCAAGTTTGACCACTCTCTTACGCAAGCGTCATGCTACAACAGCTTTCTTTTATACACACGCAATGGCAACCAGTGAATTGGATCATGTATATATTGGATTCATATGATGTCGTGTCTTCGTCAGAATGACGTGTAAGACTAACTAAATACAATTCTTGTACCCTGTGCAGGCACAATTGCGACATTTTGTTGTTTTTTCTTAGCCTCCCAGGACGGATGAAGTGATTTCTCTTCCTTACGGTTACCTGGCATGAGGCGAGCGGAGGCGTTGTCTCTGTTCTTGTCTGGTATTCGGATATTCTGCCCGCGACCAGAGAACGGCGCACCATCGTAATCGTGATTACCATTCCTGTGTTGGCGCTGATCTTGGCGAACGACCGCAATGCCAGAAGGGGCATCGTGACGGTTAGAAGCTTTCTGCTTCATCACATGATTAGCATGTCTTCCAAATTTTTTCTCCCATATTCTGAAGAAGAATTAAGTTTAATTGTTCAAAATCAAACGGCAGAAGCTTACGCCCTACGTGCCCGCTGACCCCGTCTGTTCTTCTTGGTTGCATCAGCTGCTTTCCCCTCGCTGTCGCTAAAATCGGTATCCGAGTCTCCGCGAATAAAACCCACCGAAAGGGAAGGCAGGAAAGTAGATTGCGTTGCCGTTGATTTCCCCTGACTTGGTCGTTCGCGAGGGGCAGGGGGATCATCATCACCACCCTCAGAGGCGGAGTTGTCTTCTTCATCAGACCCTTCATCAACCCCCGAATCCCCCTGGACAGAATGATCGCCGTCGCTAACCGTGCCTGACTCCCAGCCATGATGTTCAATATTTGAGCTCGGCTCATCCTCAGAAGGAACATCGACCGGAGGGATTCTGGGCGAACCCTCTTTTTGTCGTATCTTCTGTTTCTTCTTTCGAGGCGGCGATACTTCGGCGCTGTCGTCTTTTGCGTGGTAGGCCCGCTCCACAGGGTTCAATAAGCGCCGAAGTCCCTCGATTATACGTGAAACATCAACCGCCAGGACCTTGGAACTAAGTAGCCTGCTTCGGACTATACCTGCTGCGGATCCAGGTATAGCAGGTGCGATCAAGCTGGAAGACAATGTCTTTGTCATCGCAGATTGCAAGTTGGGATCTTGTGAAAGGAATTTATCTTTGTGGATTTTCGTTGAGAGAGCCGAGTCGGCGATAGGCTCAGGGTCGAGCCGCTAGCAGATTGTTCGATAAGGACGTATATCGGACGCGTTGTATGTACTCACCTTGAGAGCCATATGTTGTGCTTCAATATTTTTGACTGCATTATCGTCGCCTTTGAGTCTGGGAAATGAATTGTCAGAAAAACGCTCTACTACAATCATGACGAAACTGGCTACACACCTCGCGTCTTTCATTTTCTTCAAAATCTTCTGCATCTCGAAAGTCTTTGCCTTCTTCGCGGCCTTCCTGACCTCCCTTGTGTCATGATGCTTGATGAACAATCAAGGATTAAGATCTGGGGTGCTACAAATTAGAGGACTAGACGTGCCAGTTTCTTCTCTAACTTGGTCCCAATGTGCTAGGATGACCAGTACAAATGAGTAAACCATTGTGCGAAATCCCGTTTGTGATGCGCACCGTCTCGTCAGTTTGAGGTCGCCTCTTTCTCTTCGTTGTTGTTACTGGCGCCTCAGTAGGTGACATCAATATTTCTTATGTTTCCACTGAGCTAGAGTTCGTGTGGTGGGATCGAGAGGTCGGTAGACTATTGTATAGCAGGTTCATGTAGCACTGTAAAAGTCCTGTATGACTTTTAGGCGCTTGGCATATATTGAAGCCGCTGACGTAAATGGACCCACTACTCCGTGACGATCAAGCGTCGTGTTATTACTGTCGATTCCGCTGTTCACTTTGTCAATGACGCGGTGGTCATGGACGAGGACTCACAAGAAACCAGACTATTCGCAGTTTTCGAGCGCCGTGACGAGTTCGTAGCAGCTCAAAACACACTGCTGGCAGTCGATTTGTTCGTAGAGCCCAGTCGCGAAGAGGAAGATGTGGAACTTGATTGCAGTCGAAAATTAATGATGATTGTAAGTCGTCCGTTATATCCAGGGCTGAAGTACCTTGATGTGGTCGAGAAAGTTTGGAGAATACCAGGAACAATCGTATCTGTTGGACCCGTATCTTGAAAGCCTCGTGTCTCCCGTCGCGGGATGCCTTAGAAAATATGCAATGACATGCGTTAATGCACGAGGTGCTCAGTCTTCTCATAACCGTGTGGAACGCCTAGCAGATCTTCTTCATAACTATATCAAGTTCCGCGGGTTTAAGACAATAAGTCAGTGACCCTTTGTGACATATACCCCTTATATTCATTCCAAGCAGCTAGATTCTTCCCTCATGAGGTGGCCGATCTCTCAATTGCCTTAGGTTTCATTCGGTTACCGTCAGGGCCAGTGAAGGAACTCAGTCAATGGGGACTGCGATATGCCGTGTTGCTTTGGCTATCTCTCATTTGTCGGATACCTTTCGACTTACAGAAATTCGATGATACCACTCGATCCGGTGAAACAGCAGATGCAATCGAGCTCGTTGGAAAAGACCGCCTGAACATGGCTGGTTTAGAGCGTGAAGGAGCGGCCACCCTTTTGGCACGCTTCTACACACGGTGAGCTCAATGCACGTGATGCCTTGCGTTTCCTAAACTTCTTTAAGAAAGGACACCAGGCAGCGATTCGCCTCTTTCGTTGAGTGGTCAATAACGGTCTTTCGCTCTTCGGATATCATCCTGGTAAGATGACTTGATGCTTTCTGAAATGCGGCTCACTTGAAGTAGTCTATAGGAGTATTGCAAGTCCTTTGTGAATTGGTCAAATCTGGTTCCTCCGAACAGCTCCAGGCCTTTACGCAACAATTCTTTGAAATTACGGATGCCTTAGAACAGAGTGCCACATTGGCCAGCAACACACTGGTTCGAAAATATCGCACGAAACTGCTATCGCGCGTCGCATTACGTTTGATGCCTCCGAAGGTGTCTAAATCCAAGCTAATGTGTAATGTCAACTCACAGTTCAACGTGGTCAACGATTTAATCCGTAATTTCACAGTCCGTAGCCTGGATGGCGATATCAACAACGAGGCTAACAACGGGAACTTAGATGACGATGAGGACATCGACGTCCCTGAAGAAATCGACACAATTTTGGAGTCTCTATTCAAGAGCTTGCAGGACAAGGTATTTTTCCATATGTCACATGCGACCATCGATTACACAAAGTATAGGACACAGTGGTACGATGGTCAGCAGCCAAAGGCATTGCTCGTCTTTCAGAACGCCTTCCGCCGGATTTCTCCTCTCAGGTATTAGAGACGATTCTTGGTCTTTTCTCGATCCATTCTGTAGCTGGAGCGAGTGTTTATGACACCCCTGCTATTGCCGAGGCTACTTGGCATGGCGCCTCTCTTGCGTCAGCAGAGATGGCACGCAGAGGTCTTGTTCAAACTGCTGCACTAGGAAGCCTCTTGGGTTGGCTCTCGAAAGTGAGAAAAGTCAGACATGAATTAATCGGTTTCATATTGATGATGCACATTAGGCCCTCTACTTCGATATACGTAAAGGGGCCCATTCCATTGGATCAAACGTACGGGATGCTGCGGCCTATGTGATCTGGGCTTTAGCGAGAGCACAAGATCCGGAATCCTTCTCTCCCTATGCTCGTGAACTCGCGCAGTGGCTCGTTTCTGTGGCGTTGTTCGACAGGGAAATTCACATTCGAAGAGCGGCTAGTGCCGCCTTCCAAGAACATGTTGGCAGAATGGTACACCTTGATGTGCTCGTCTCAGGTAAATTACGTTGAAAGTTCATGCAATGTGTTTCAGGCGCTGTTCCCACATGGTATCGACGTCCTCAGAAAAACCGACTTCTATGCAGTCAGCGTGCGACGGAACGCCTTCACAGTCGCTGCTCCGCAGGTCGCTGAGTAAGTTGCCCCTTCACAAGGAAGAACCGTTAATAACTTTCCTAGGCACCTGGAGTACAGATCATATCTGATCGATCACATCATTTCGATCACTTTGCGTCACTGGGATGTTGCGATGAGGGAGTTGGGTGCTCAGGCCTTGCGCCGGATATGCGAGCTCGACTTGAAGACACTAGGGCTAGAGTGCGCTTCGAAGATGGCGAGGAACCTAACTATTCAATAAAGAACGTTTCTCATTTTGCTTTAGGCGGGATTTTTACACTCCGTTGATGTATCCGATGTGCATGGAGCACTGGCAGCAATGGCAGGTATCTCTGAGGCGTACCAAGCTCAGGAAAGTGAAGAAAATGCAAGCAATCGGCGAAAGGTGAGGGTGAAGTTCTCAATCCGTCCCTCGTGTTAATCGCCCATCAGATATTTGCCTTCATTGCGATTGTTCCGCAAGATGTCATTTTGGCACCACAAAACGGCCTAGTACTTGCGGCGGCGTGCGATCTCATTGCAAGTAGCTTGACACTACAGGAGGTTGAGCTTCAAGAAAAATCGTCCGTGCCCCATTGGAGAAGGATCGTAGACCAGGGACTGCGACACAGAAGCTCTTCCGTCCAACAAGCTGCTGCCACTGCCATGGCCACAACAAGTTCCTTGATGGATTGCTCATCAGACGTGCACAGATAAGATTAATTGTCGCTTACATTTTTTAAACACATTGGCTGACATTCCCCCTCAGCACATTAATCAAGGACTTTCGCCACGGCCCTCAGTCCTTACAGCAAAGTCTTGGCTATACTCTAGGGGTTCTCAATTACAACGCGCATCCGCATGGTTTCTCTGAGGTAGTCAAGTGCTTGTTGGAGAGTGTCGATCCCAACGTAAGATTTTCCCTTGTTCAGGGTGTTATGCCGATTAAAGCGGTGATCACAGTCCTCCAGAAGAATGTCGAGCATTGAAGCACGTCGAAATTGCTTCCAAGCATTACCCAAGATCATCGCGAATGTACTGCCTCGCCTCGCCGAGTGTTCGTGTTTTTATTTTTTGTTCGGCGGCGAATGTAAATGAAACATCTGTCCTCAGATCTTATTGGAGAAATTATGTATGGAGTTCTTGATGCCCTTGACAGCGGGCTGGACGATTACACGATGGACGAGCGTGGTGACGTTGGCTCGTGGGTACGGATGGCGTGCATTCAAGGTCTAACATCGATTTTCGAAGATCTTTTTCGTGTTTCAGGAAGCACACCTGAATTCACAAGCTTCTTGCCTGCTCAGAGGTATCACAGTGTGATAGCCAGAATTATCCGTCAGGGCGTCGAGAGATTGGACAACGTACGTCAAATCGCGGGACACTGTTTATTGCGATTGTTTCGCATCACTCTCCCGAGCGTTCCTCATCAAGAGGAATGGCGTATCAAGGGCTCAGAACTCATGATGAAGCTATTTCTGAAGTGAGTCGCTAAAGACTTGTGTTTCTCGCACCTATTCATCTCATCGCGAACAGTGACACCTCAGACGCTATGACCAGCTGGAGTGTTGGGGAATGGCTATTTCCAAAAGCCGTAGAGCTGCTCCGCGTAAAGGAGTACCGACAACCTCTACTGACAGGCCTTATACATAGTGTAGGAGCTAGAACTGGAAGCACGGTCTGTCTCCTCTGCACTTTTATTTCGCTTCTCTGATGGCGTTACTAGCATCGACCAGCATCTTCGAGTCTAGTTTCCTTTGCGCAGGGCCTTCCATTGTCCCCCGACGATTCTGGCTATAGTTTGTTTGAGCTGTGCGATGACCTCATTGAGTGCGCACAAGGCAGAGCGACGTCAAATACGGTGGTGGTCCCTATTTTGCAAACGTTCAATATGCTCTTGGAGGCAGACGTGTTATCTCACCTATCTAGCGTCGACAATGGCCCGTCAAAGTCGTCTTCTTTTCCTATCTTAGTCAAAACGAACTGACGATGTTTCCAGACTAGCGAAATTATTGGACATTGCGACGAGAAATGTCTTGCGATTGAAGAATGTGCAACGAGTGCAGGAGTCCATGAAAATGTGGGTTTATTAATTGCACGATATCATCTCAACTGAGCAATATGTAGCGTCGTGAATCTCTTGGTCGTTTCCTCGGTTTCGAAATCATCCTCGGAGCGAATCATCGACTTCCTTTCTCACCCTTATCCAAAGGTCGTATTTTTACATCACGGGTAGACGATACTGACCGTAAACTAGATCCGGACCAGTACGGCTGAGTACCTCTACACGTTCATTCAAAGCAGGGATCTCGGCTGGGAGGCAGATGAAGCAGTCGAAGAATTACTTCTCGAAACAGAATGGTTTTAACTGTGTCCCCTTTATCCCTCAAATAGCTGACATTGTCACAGGTCCTCAGAAAGCATGGAAGCGAAGGTGGCAGCCACTCGCGTCGCGGAGCTACTGTCTTCAGCAATTACCGAACGATGAAAACGTTGTCCAAAGTACCAGTGTACGAGCTGTACGCAGGATCAGTCGCATGTAGATCATATCGTACCCTTAGCTGAAATATAGTCGAATACGGGGTGTGTTAATTTGGGATGCGTGGGAAAGTCGGTTTGCTATTGCCTGTTCAATAGACTGGATCCGAAAGCACAATCTCCTGCGCCCGCCAACGCCAGCCTCACCTGTGCATCATGGTTGCAGACCCTCGCATGAGTGACGGAGAGCTAGCCGCAATCAATGCAGCTGCAGTGACGCGGGAATACCGCGTCCAACCACACCTTGGTGCGTCCCAAAGCATTGCAAGACGCCGAGCACTTATTGACAAGCCCTCAAGACTACCGCACCGTTTCTGCGATCAATGGGTGAGTGGACCATGTCATAGCTAATAACTGATCTGACCGGGTCCCTACAGCCCACTTGTCGTGCTTGACAATGTCAAGGTATGCGGCGTTTTGGTTTTGCCTTGGCTTGACTTATGCTCACTACTTTCCGCGCAGTTCCCTTCATACAATGAGATCGTACAGCTAACCTTGCCCGATGGATCGAAGCGAGGCGGCCAGGTTTTGGAAGTTCAAGGAAAGAAGGCAATTGTTCAGGTGTTTGAAGGCACTTCAGGGGTGGACGTCAAAGCAACGCATGTCGAATTCACAGGAAGCAGCATGAAACTACCTGTGGCCGAGGACATGCTTGGTCGTATCTTCAACGGTTCTGGAAATCCCATTGATCAGGGTCCAAAAGTGTTTGCTGAGGATTACTTGGACATTAATGGTGCGTCAGTCTTCACTCGGCCACCTTTGGTATTAAGTGGAGCTCAGGATGTCCAATCAACCCATACTCGCGCATATATCCTGAGGAAATGATCCAAACTGGGATTTCTACAATTGATACGATGAACTCAATCGCTCGTGGACAAAAGATTCCCATATTCTCCGCTGCTGGTTTGCCACACAACGAGGTGCATATGAGGCCCACGAAGGAATTCTTAAAGGAGCTAACCGAAATTTGTAGATCGCTGCCCAGATTGTACGTCAAGCAGGTCTGGTGAAACGCCCAACAAAGGACGTTCACGATGGTCACGAAGATAATTTCTCTGTCGTGTTCGCGGCAATGGGTGTCAACATGGAAACCGCACGATTCTTCAAAGAAGACTTTGAGTCAAACGGTAGTCTCGATCGCGTGACGTTGTTCCTTAATCTTGCCAACGACCCCACCATCGAGCGTATTATTACGCCTCGTCTTGCGCTCACTACGGCAGAATACTATGCATACCAGCTGGAGAAACACGTGTTGGTCATCTTGACTGACATGTCGTCTTATGCGGATGCCTTGCGTGAAGTGCGTTCTTGGTTTCTGTCGAGTTTCTGGAAAGACGCTTATCGTGGTGTGGTTCATGTGCAGGTCTCTGCGGCTCGGGAAGAGGTGCCTGGACGTCGTGGCTACCCTGGTTACATGTACACAGACCTGTCGACAATTTACGAACGAGCTGGCCGAGTAGAGGGTCGGAATGGTTCTATTACTCAAATTCCTATTCTGACCATGCCAAACGATGGTGACGTCATACATTTTTTTTTGCAGTGTTTCGTTAGCTGACCCACGACGCTAGATATTACGCATCCTATTCCTGATTTGACTGGGTACATTACGGAGGGCCAGATCTTTGTGGACCGTCAGTTGCACAACAGGCAGATATACCCTCCCATCAATGTTTTGCCATCTCTATCACGGCTGATGAAAAGCGCGATTGGCGAGAAGCTTACGAGGAAGGATCATGGTGACGTTTCGAACCAATTGGTGAGTCGTGCCTTCATATTAGCCGAAGTGACGATCTCACTGCCTTTTGGACTCGTGCAGTATGCTAAATACGCGATCGGTCGCGATGCAGCAGCAATGAAGGCTGTTGTCGGAGAGGAGGCACTGTCAGCGGAAGATAAGTTGGCCCTAGAGTTTTTGGACAAGTTTGAGCGGCAGTTCGTGGGACAAGGTTGGTGATTAGTTCGGACCGGGGTGGATTTATGCTGAAGGCTATACAGGACCCTATGAGTCTCGTACCATCTTTGATTCGCTCGACTTGGCTTGGTCACTGCTTCGGATTTTCCCGAAGGAGCAGCTTAACCGTATAAATCCGAAGATTATTGGAGAATTCTATGGGAGGAAAGCTACGAAGAAGGCTAGCGAGGAAGAGGAAGAAGGGGAGGATAAATTAATTGATATGTAGTGACCGGAGGCACTGACACCGTATACGAGTACTCTTAGGAACGGAACGTTGCGACTCCCGGGGGTGAGAATGTCCATACGAGTTACGATAACGGGTGTTTCCGTCAGGGTAGGATGCTCCTAAGGTAAGAGGAGAAACAAAGTCCGCAAGGATCGACGGTGAGATACACGTCAAGATTACAAGTATGAATGAGAGTATTATGAGATGGAACGAGGCTAGAATATATCCGTGGTGTGCGGAATCAGTTCGAGGTCAATCAACGTTGATAGCACGAGTTTTCCGGTTCGATCATGAGTGACATTAGGATCGACGAGGGATGAGAAGGGCGCTGGTGTGAAAGTGATGTGAGATGGGGGGCTAGCGTGATGATGGCTGTGACTTTGTATGTTGTGAATTTCAGTGATTGAACAAGTACCTTGAAACACTGAACTGGGTTGATAATTTAAGAGGGGACACGTTGTATCATGTGAATGCCCGCTGGCAAGGTCTACTAGATCGCGTTCTCTACCGGACAGCGTGGTATACTTGCTGCAATACCTTGGACCGCGCGGTGTACGTCAGGTAAGTAGCCGTCATTTAAATGGCAGTAGCATGTGTTAGCCCTGAGTTGCGTTTTTCTTATAGACTTATATAACGATCCATCTTTTTCACCGCTCTCTTCCCTTTTTTTTTTTTTATCTTTGACCACCAACTTCGTTTCTCATATGGGCGATTTGGGTCATCCCCCGCTCAACTGTAGGAAACGAAAGCTCAAGTCTGACAATGAAGATGAACCATCAAGAGATTCAACTTCGACATCAAACGACGATATGCTCTTAGACCCACCATCTAACGCTCCTCGTCAACCACCCTCCAGTCCTTGGATTTCAACTGATGCTGCACGTGTTGTATGGCCATCTCCCACAGACTCTTCTCCCGTATCCCCCTTGACTCCCACCACCACTGAGAGGGCTCACAAGCGCCCAAGGGTCGATACCGACAATCTCCCATCTTTCAAAACTCATAGGCGTCCAATCTCATCAGCAAGGACTCCCTCGTCCCCTCTTACTCCCTGGCGTTCTTTCAGAAAGACAGACTCGCGCCCTAATGTCCTCAATATAGACCCTCACTGTACTGCTATCGATTGCCCCAGTAACTCGCCTCTCCCCGTACACCCTCCCGTCGACCTCTCATCTCCCCATATCCCCGCAATGCATCCCCTCATAAATCGCCAGACCCTGAAAGAACTCGATCTTGATTCTATCCTCCGCAATCCCCAACTTCGTCAGTCTTGCTTTCCTTTTGTCTTTTAATATCTCATATATTCCCTAGGACATGATCTGCTCTTTGATGCTGGTCTCCAGTTTCGTCCTACTTCTGGGCGACGGAAACGTGAACTGTCCGACAAGTACTGGTCCGCTATCGCGCAAGAACTCGAAACAGGCTGCACCTGCGTTTCCTTTGACCTGCAGTGGAAACCCCACGACCTCCTTTGTGTTTGCGCCCAAGGCCCTATACCTCAAGTACCCAGCCTCACTTATTGCTCCCCTCGCCGCGCTCTCACCCTTCGCATGCCCTCTCGCATCCGTCCCCTACTCACAGAGTTTCTGGAAGTCTTGCTATTTGTCATCCAGCCGCTTACCAGTATATGTGGTGCATACGCCAATCCTGCCACTCTCCAGACGCAGATCGAGCAACACGCTGCTCAGGCCGCCCATCTCAGATCTCTCTTTGATCCGGAGCTTATTCAGCAAGAGCTTCACCATGAACTCTTCGATCCTTCAGGTCTTTTCATCGTCATTGGCCAGACTCTCAAAAGCCACTGTGCCCCCATGCGTGATCGTCTGGTTGACGCTATGGTGGAAGCAGCCAAAGCATGCGCTCCAGGATGCGGTGGCAGTAAAGCGGACGCGGTCAAGGCCGTTCGCGTGTGCCTCGATATATTGGAACTCATGAAACTGGCAAGTCTCTCCCAATCGTCCTTGTTTCCTTGTACTCAAGTCTTCTGCTTTAGGATATTGCGAACCATCAATTGCAAACCCTCCGCCCTTTTCTCATAGAAACCGCGGGACAATACGAGCTCAAGGCGTTCAAGGGCCGAAAGGGGGCAGGTGCCTCGCTCGACCTCACTCGGAAATGGATGCAAACAGCATACCACCACCTCATGTCCTCGCATACACTTCCCCATCCGTCCCTACCTTCCAACTCCATAAATTATCGTCAACTTCCCCAAACGCAGCAAATTTATTTGAGCGTCCTCAAGGCTCTCACGGACCTCGTTTTTGATCCACCTTGTGGCCCATCGCCCGTACCCTTACCACGCGTGTCGAAATCTACAATACCATATCTCCCTTTATACCCCGAAACAACTTACCTGGACGGCGCTCGTCTTCTCGTTCTCTCTGGAGAAGCTGCGGACGCCACTGCTATGTATATGTTCCTTCTTTTGTTCCGCCAGCTCGTGTTTTCCGACCCTTGCGAACCAACCCTTAAAGTTACCGACGCCCAGCTCGCTTCCCTGAAAAAGGAAATCCGAGATATCTCCTCGTCCCATCTCGGCCATTGTTTCACTCAAGGGTCGAATTCAGACTCTGACAGTGAGAAATGGGCCAAGATCAGACAGGACATCGTCTTACAGATCGCCATGCGTGCAAAAGAGGCTCGAACGTCGTCAACACAGAACTCATCGTCAGATTCTCAATCCAGGGTCCTCGCTTCCGCACCAGATGAGCGCATGTTGAAACTAGCCGAGCGCTGGTCAGATTCGAACATGCGTCCAAACTCACCGCTGAGCACGCTGCTGCGCAAGAGGATCCGCGACGTCGTCTTCAATCAAGTTGTGGCGCTCACTTTTCCATTACGCGATTCTATCATGAGCCTAGGCAAGCCTCTAGATTTCGGGTCGGTCGCGCCTCCTTCTGCGTTGGCATCGGGTATGGAGCCTCTTGTTGATGAGATTCGCTTGCTGTCAGAACGACTGTCGAGGTTGGCGCATATACATCTAGGCGTCTATCTTCCCTTGTATGAACAGGATGATTTTTCTACTTCCATCTTTTCCTGTAGCTGATCGTCTTGTTGTACATTATACCACCTCCTCATCATCCTTCCTCTTTTTCCACATTTTGATCTCAGGCATTTGGTCTTTTGAGACCACCATACATGATGATACTCTGACGAAAGTTGACGAAAACGAGCAGACGTGGCATTACCTTACCAAATAGCAATGGATAATACCCCCATTCGTGCCAAGAATAATCGAATTCATCATTCGAGGATCCAACGGATCGAACAATAACATGTACTTTTTAACTAGGAGAACATGATGATGATTTCAGAATTCAGAATTTCCTGCGTTTCTTCGAGGGAGAGCTTCTTTCTTCGTCTAAAGTAAATCGTGCGGGTCGCTTCTGCCCACTTGCATTTCCAAAGCTGGTGCTGGTGTTGGTGTTGGCGCGACCTGGAGCTGGAAACGGACGCGATCGCTTTTCCTTCTGACTCTGTTTCTTCTGCTTCTTTTCTATCGCTTTCTTCACAGCACGTTTTCCCCCACTTGATGCGATATCCTCGTAGCGAGCTTTCATCAGCAACTCTTTTTTCTCGGCTGGATGGAGAGTGAGATTTGATCAGTGAAGTCGACGAAAATGAAACAAAAACAGTGGAGAGGGGAAAAAGAAAGAAAGAGGAAACTTCTTACACGATTTCATCCACCACCCTGCCTTCCCACTCTTCCTCTTCTCCCTCTCCTCCCTCCCAACCCTCTCCAGCGCCTCCATCTCCACCTTCTCCCTCTTATCCCTATTAACGCTACTCTCGCCTCTCTTGACAGCAAGCTCCAGTCTCCCAACTTCCCGCTCTCGTTCTTGGCGCAAGTCTTGGGGAGAGTTTAAGAGGAGCTTTCGGGCAGCGGAAAGGTTGGAGCGGAGGGTTTTGAGTTCGTCGGTGTGTAGGGTAGAGAGAAATGTGTATTGGTGTTTGAATTTTTGGGGGTCGTAGGAACCTGTTATATGGAGGAAGCGGGGGTCTCGGGGTTGCTGGTTATTCGTTAGTGTGTGCGTTGATTATGAGTGAGTTGAAAAGGGATGGGGGACGTACGGGTGCTGTGGATTCAATCACTGTTCGTCGACGGGTGACAGGTCGTTTGGAGGTTATTTCGGTGGGCCTGGGAGTGAGATGAGTGGATGGGTGGGTATGTGGGTGGTGGGAGGGGGTGCTTACGCGTGCTTGCTGGATCTTTTGGCGAGGTCTTTGCGCGTTCTAGGGTGTTCTTTGTCCTTGCCTGTGGCTGTAGTCGATCGTGGGCGTTCGTCGTCGTCGGTTGCATATGCGTCTTCTGATGGTGCATCTGACTCGGACCCTGATTCGGAATCTGTCAGAGCGCGGGTTTGAGAGAGGGTGCGTTGGGCTTTGCGGAGCATTCCTAGAGGTAGAGAAGATAGATCTAGAGATAGGTGGGATAAGTCGGATCCAGACGGACGAGTGTAGATATAGATGTGAGAAATGAAACTCGTACGTACCACCCTCGAGAGACCGCTTGAGCGAAGGACGGGTAAATTAGTATGCATGTCTGCACAGTTCGCAAGCAAAACGAGAGCGAACCAGTTCTCGGGAGGGTTTCACGGGGATGGCATCAGTGTCTTCATCGTCTGTTTCCTCTTCTAAAAGTCCTTTGCTATCTTCATCTTGCGCGTCTGCCCACTGTACCACTCGAGGCGCATCTGCGTCGTCGTCGTCGTCGTCATCGTCGTCCTGGGCATCACCAACTTTCTTGTCAGAAACGCTCTCTGAGCCATCTGACTCAAGTTCTGCTTCAGACTCGGATGCTGGGTGATGGTGCTCGTCTTTTCCTACATGAACGACGGGCCTTGGTTGGGTGCGTCGTAAGGCTGATTTTAGTGGTTTTGTGCGGTTTTTGAGGTTTGTTGGTGGACGAGTGTTGTGATGCATGTCTGGGGCTATCCTAGCGCAGCTGAGGTTTGGGGAAGTCGGAGGTCGGGATGTTGCTAACTTGCGGTAGTGCACAGCCACACCCAACTTTCAACTTGTTCGAACTTCTATGAGCTTAGTGGGCATCGATGCATATCATAAGGTGACCTGTGGTTGTCACTTCACTAAGCTCTTCGGACTGTCCATGTTTTTCCGAAACGATATATCGACAAGCATCTGGAATGAGAGTCGTCGATTTCAGTATGTTGCCAAGCACTTCATTTGGTCAAACACCGACATTAATGCCTGTATGTCACAGTACTAGCTCTGCACCCAGACCCAAGCAATGCACTACTTGGAAACATTCAGAGGCGGTACGTGCATGATTCGCATTCTAGGATTCCAATCGCTGATTTCTTCATGAACACATTCAAAGGCAGCACGCGCATGGCTCGCGTTCTGGTATCTCAATCGCTGATTTCATCATTAACTATATATACTCAATCATGCCTCTACCTTCCGAGAACTCGTCACCGCGGGCACGGACAGTCTTGCGAGGAGCCTATCGACGTCCGACGTTTTTGTGAGTTTTGTATGATATCAAACGTGGGCATCTCGGACAAGACATAACAGGATACAGTCACTAGCTGCTTCGTTATATAGCTCACTCCCCTTTTTGGCAACTACTCTTTTTTACTACAGGACTGGAAATCTTGTATGTGACGTCGATGACTGGACGGCCAGATTGACCCCGTCGTATGTTGATGCAGCGGAGTTTAGGTTGCTTGTAAGTAAGCAAATGCATGCTTTATTTTCACTCATCACATAGCATTCACTGATTCATCAGACTCAGAGCGCACTAGTGAAAAGATCGCATGAGCATCACGACTGTACTTGCCCCTAAGAATACCTTGTCAGGATTTCTCCTCGTTGCCCTGTCACTATCTTAGACACTGCATGTATGATAGATGTCGCCACACTGTCATGAACAAATCGCCAGAAACTGAGGGACACCCCGTCCTGGGATTCGACGGCTTGTAAGGTATGTGGCGGAACACGGCGGGGCTGTGGTGTCGAAATAAACATTAGTTGCTTCCATTGGCGATGTGCAAAATCACTAACATTGTTTCAATAAGCTTGGTACCAGCAAGGGGGGCCGTTCTTCTGCAGCACCTCCTTCAAAGCCTTGTAATTTTCCTCCGATGGCGCGCTGGTTGGTAAGTGTTCGCAAGGATCGTTCGAGGCGAAGGCAATGCACCAAAACGCGGTCCCCTTGGGGGTTTTCACTTGACGAACCTTGGTGTAGCCGTAAACACCCGTCTGTGTCATGACATCCCTTGAAGTCAGGGAAATGATGTCCATCGTGTCTCCTATGGTCACCGGGGGCGGATGACCTAAATCAACGGCTCGCTGGAACAACCAGTCGTCTCGCACGAGATATCCACAATATTTGACCATGACTAATATGCCTGAAGCTTTGAAGAAGCATTAGATTGCATGGACGGTTCTGATGCAGCTGCATGCGCTTACCTTGGATTCGCGATGATTAAATTTAGCAGGGGTGTTGACGAACCAAACCTGCTCTTGTATATGGGACGTCATGTGATAAAGCACGTGCTTCCATTAAGCAGGGAGGACGCGGTCTGATAGATCTTTTCAGTGCCAGGCGATGCTTCCGAAAGTTATTGGTGGTGCTTTATTCATTAGTTAGCCAATTGGTCTCACGAGCCTAGCAACTACAACTAATCGTGGCTATGTCAGTTTGAGTAGAAAGGCGCGCACGACCATGTACACTGTGCAGCTTCAATGTAACATTTGTTACATTACAAGATGTACAAACTCAGATGGACTACAAGTGTCCCCCGTTCGCGACACTCCTCGGTGGTTTCCTCGCCACAGTAAGATATATCGAGATAAGTTCAACAAGGGATTACTCTGGTACAGAAAAGAAGGGATAAGGGGGGCTAATAGAGGTTCTTCGGCATCCTGGGGGTTCCTCGTTCCTTGGACAAATCGAAGAATAATACCAAGACAGTAATTGTATGTGCCAACGTGCCACCCCGTCCTGGCATTCGACGGCATGGAAGGTATGTAGCAGGTCATGAACGCGACGAGACTGTTGATTGATTGGAAATAAACATTAGTTGCTTCCATTGGCGATATACATAGTCACTGACGTTTTACTTCAAGAACCTCGGTACCAGCGAGGCGGGCCGTTCTTCTGCAACGCTTCCTTCAAAGCCTTGTATTTTTCCTCCGACGGCGCGCTGGTTGGTAAGCGTTCGCAAGGATCGTTCGAGGCGAAGACAATGCACCAAAACGGGTTCCCCTTGGCGGTTTTTACATGACGAAATTTGGTGTAGGGGTAAACGCCCGTCTTTATCATGAGATCCAAGGAAGCCATGGTAATGAGATCCATTGTGTCTTCTTTGCTCACAGGGCGCGGATGTCCCAAATCAAAGCCACGCTGGAACAACCAGTCGTCTCGCACGAGATATCCACAATATTTGACCATGACTACAATGTAGTGGTTTAGTGCAGTTTTGGAAGTTTGTGGGGGTTGGAAAAACTTTTTGGGAGTCACTGGCAGTAGCAGACTAATGTTGTGGACCGTGGTGGGTGGTGGTGATGCACAGCCACATCCAGCCTTGAACTTGAATTTGTTCTTCGGAACTTCGAAGGTGGAGCCTCGAGGGATAGTATGAGCGTTGAGCTATGGCTTATCACTTCGCTAAGCTTTCCGTCCATGTTTTTCTGAAACGATATCATATCGACAACATCTCATAATATCGAAGGAATGTGAGTGTATCGCAAGCCCTTCACACTTCAAGTTGACATCTGGGATGAGTGTCATTGAATGTCTCGCGGCGACTCTGGTCAATCTATTATCCCAGAGTGGTTTGTTCAGACGCTGATATCATTGCCTCTATGTCACAGTACTAGCTCTGGCAACCAAGTATGTATATATATTGATGATGCAGGTCATGTATTTCAGATTTTTGGCACGACTTGGAAACATTCAAAGGCAGTACGTGCACGATGCATATTCTGGGGTTTCAATCACTGATTCTTCATTAGGTATACATTCAGTACTCAATCAGATATACAAAGGCTTGCGGTGCACCACGTTCGGCTCATATCGTATGAAAAGAATGCGTTACAAGCCTTTATCTCGTTAGGAATGAGTGTCATTGATAGTTACTGACGAAACTATCTCTATGTTGCGGTAGCTCTGGCACGCTGGCATAAGGATGTTTGAATTTTTCCGAGTCAGTCCGCAAACACTGAAATGGTCAATCTTTCAACAGGACTCGGACACATTCAAATGCGGTACGTGCATGACTCATGTTCTAGTATTTCAATCGCTGATTGCACCATATCAACTGTATGTACCCAACCTTACATTTAGCTTCCGAGAACTCGTCACCGCGGGCACGGACAGTCTCGCGAGGAGCCTATCGACGTCTCAATTTTATGCGAACTTTGTGTTACTAGGCTCAATACGGGAATAGCAAACAGCCAACGTTAAACGTTCCGGGAGGGGATAGAGCGACTTCGCTACTACTCATAATTGCGAGTTTGAATCCAAACGTGGGGCATTTCGGAAAAGACGCAACAGGCTATACCCCATTCCCGGATGGCTCCATGCTATTACTAACAGCCTTGTTCTACAGCTCGCTCCCCTTTTTGGCGACTACGCTTTTCTACTACAAGACTGTGAAAATTCTATACGTGACGTGGATGACTGGACGGCCAGATTGCGTCGTGCATTGATGGCAGCGGAGTTTAGGTTGCTTGTAAGTAAAAGCTAGTGCATCCCTTATCTTCATGCCGGAAATTTAGTCACCAGTCCCTTTACCAGTGAACTCCATCAGATAACAATTAGATTCAGACTCAAAGCGCACTAGCGAAAAGATCGCGTGAGCATCACGACCCTGCTTGCCCCTAAGTATTCCCAACATCATGCCAGGGTTTCACCTCGTTGCCCTGTCACTATCTACAAACTGAATGTGTTGTGGAAGCTATCTATTTACGCTTCCGGCGTTTTGTCGGTATCTCATAAGGATTCCGGAGGGCCAGTCTTGAATTGCGATGGACGCACTTACGAATTACTTGCGATCATTCTGTGCAAGTGCATGGCTCGATGACACTTCATCACCGCTAGTTCCCCCTCGATCAATAACTGCTCGAATCTAGGGGGACTACATCAGGTCGCAATGATCAAACGTTAAACGTCACCCTTGCGAGTAAGTGATTCATTTTGGTGATTTAACCATTAGTGATTCGACTGTATTTTTATAAAGTTTCACGCTAGAGTTTTTGCCGTCAATAGTTCATGAATGTGCACGCTGGATTAGGTATTTAGATAGACCAAACCTGATATGATGGGATATATGGTCTTGAATGGCTAAGAAATGAGCCATCTGCATACGTACTAGTCACCAGGTCTTTCAAGACAGAAAAAGGAAAAAGAACCTGGCGTGGTGCATCTAGCAAACAAAACAAAAAGCCCCGATTACTTAGTAGGCCCGGTCACCCCACCACTGAGCACTGAAGTACCGCCTTCGAGTGCTTCTGTCGGCAAACTGAGTTCCATCATGATCGTAATGAACGCCCCGAAGAAGTACAATCATCGCAGATGAGATTCGAAGCAACTTTATCGCCACTAAACTACAAATTGTCCAGTATATCCGAATGCATAACTATTAGTCCATCACATTAGAGTTCACTACAGGGAGCACGATTACACCTGCGCGCCCTCCGTACAACATTGGCATTACTTGTTCGTCGCGTGATTAGGTGAGACGTGGTAGGGTACCGATTACTGGCCGATGATGGTGAATTGTGGGCTGTAATTGCCCGAGTCACCGAAGACTAGGAGTGATGTTGATTAGCTTGGGCGCACGAATCTAGGATGAAATCGTGGACTTACGGACAACTGAGTATTTCTGACCTGTAGCCACCAACGGTACTTCGATGGCGACGCGGCCGTCCAGGATGTCGAAGTCAATTGCCAAAGGATGGTCTGAGACATTTGCTCAGCCCGAGTCGGATATGAAATGGGAAGATAGGAAGCTTACCCAGATCAATGATGGAGTTGGTAGCTAGATATACCCTGCCGATCCCGTTGGTGATGTGTACGGGTGCACCATCGGTCTCCCTGTATCCGGTGATTATGAGATCGACGGTGAGCGAAGAAGAGAAAAGTCAAACTGACCAGGTAACATTGTGGTGGTGACCGGCCATCCAGACCACACCAGCTTTGGGGTAAATGATTGGAGGGACGAAAACATCTCTGCGCATAGGAGCAGAAAGAGAGAGGCTGAAGAGAGCCAGGAGGGTAAGGATGAAAGTTGTGAATGAGAACATGATGAGTATTGGAGAGTTAAACTGGGTCAGTTGAAGTTTGATCGTAAGTTGGGAGTCGTACAACGAAGAAGCTGTTCGATGGGTCTTTAGAAAGCTGGATGAGCTGGTATTTGTACTTACTTCTGTGTGACCCCTGTAGTGGTAAGAAACGTAAGAAGCCTTAGTGGTGCGTTGCCGGCGGACAGTCGATCTTGAATCAAGGCTTGGTTCTCTCTAGTTCGGCTCGTTGACCGATCTTCTGTGCTGCAGCGTGCACGCGGCAATTCAACGTTTGCATTGCACGAACTTCGAGGTAACTTCGAGGTGTTAATTATTTGGAAGCGCTCTCGGTGCGACAGTGGCTTAAACATCACGATGTGCCTAAGACAATGACTTCATGCTCTCATTTCAGAGTCACAATCAGCCTTTACATTAAAGCGTACGGGTGATCGGGGAAGAGAGGGGGCTGCAGAAGCTTTACCAGTACAGATATTTAGTACTTATCGGTACCTTGAACTTTTACAAGCCATTCATTCGTGGGGTCATCGGAAGCCGCAGCTTTTCATCGGACTAAATATCGTAAGTTATCATCATCAATACATTGATTGGCTCGTTGCTCGCACCTTCTTCCGCTATGAATGTCAGCGGAGGTTCTTGTAGCAATCCTCCAACTGATTGTGAAGAACAACGACTGGTAATCTTCTTCTGGAAATCTCCTGCCTCGTGTTGTCATGTCATCTGGATAAGTCATTACCATTTTCTCTACACACACCCCGTGCAGGTACTGGGCTGATGTACCCGCCTCCATGATATTTCCATCTAGCATCCCCAATTCCGCTATAGAAGACCATTGATCGCTGTAAACTTGACCGGTTTGCAAGCCAGCCTCAGCTTCTGACTAAAATTCGCAAAGCGGCGTCTGTTAATATATTGTCTTACTTTGAGCGTCGAGCAACGTTGAAAACGCGTGGTGCCTTCTCCAAATGCATCTGTCAGGATAGTGGAGATAGCTGGACGCAGCTGCTGCCTCAAGCGGGAGAGCCCCTTTGACGTTCGACCGTCAAGACTTGGACAAGTTCCAGCCAGTGGACACGCTGCCAAACAAGTGCAAGTACTACACGCGACGCGTAAATTGGCGCGTTTAATTGCAATTATTTTGATATTTGGTCGTTACGCGCTTGGTTTTCGGATACACACCACGACGTTGACCTTTACCACCATCTGCTACCTTCAATTAACGTCGTGGTAATCACTATTGACATGGCAGTCTTAACTAGTCTGCCTACACCACCTGCCACGTCACATAGAGACAAGGAAACAACAAGCTTTCCTGGCTCCCGTGTTGCCTGGACTCAACAGAACCAATACCACATTCTTACAAGTCCAAAAGGTCGCATCCCTTTTCCACCAACTGCTTCGCGCCAGCGTCCTACAAAGTCTATTCTCAAGAGTTCGGCTTCAAAGTTCCTCACCGTGTCAGAAGAGGGACAACGGGAAGCAACTCCAGAACCAGAAGATCCACTTGTAAACTTGTCGTATCTTACGCGACCCGTCTCTCAAATTCTTGCCTCCGAGACCTCCTTCACCGACCTCATTGATGCCTACGCTGTCCTCGCTGCCCGCATTAGGTCAGCAGTGGCGGGTACAACCGACGCGGACGCTTCCTGGCCTCTGTTTCAACCAATTCGTAAGAAAACGCAGCCCTTCACTGACGCGGTATGTCGTGACCTCGGCAAAGCGCTTGTGGAGCCCAAGTCTCCTGAACTTGAAAGCGAAACGGAAGATTTTCCATTTACTCAGGAGGAAGAGGAAGAACTACCCTCGCTCCTACCTTCTCCGAAAAAGAGTCCCAAGAAGAAAAAACGCGGTATGTCGGCTGGGCAGGCAAAATATGCGCGAGACCTTTGCACGACCTCGCATGCCGTGATGAGGTTGCTTGGAGCGGTCTTCACTCTTCCTGCTGTTTATCGCATCTTCACAGGTGCGTTTTTACAGCGTTCTGAAGCATATAACCTAACCCTTTGCAAGACACGCAATTGGGCGAAATGTTGACTGCCGTTTTGTCTATTCCCATGGCTGACGAGCTTCCGACTCCTAACGCACGTAAAACGTGTGCACTGTCCATATGGCTTCTGCAAGTTCAGCGCCTACCAGAGGAAGTTCTTGTACCAGCGAAAGACAGAATTGCTTTTGCTCTGCGCCGAGGTATGGAAGGTGAACTAGGCAAAGAAGGCAAAAAAGGATCTGCTTGCGATGGCCTGAAGGTTAATACAGTCATTCTGGCCTCAATTCGGTGCTTACCTCGTCCTACAGGCTATTCATGATCTTTCGGTGTACCAACCCTCGACTTTTGTACCTGCATTCACAGAGTTGCTCCCATCTATACTGGCGAACTTACTCGCGCCGACTTTGCTTCTCCGCACTCAAGCTTGTCACGCGCTCGGAGGTTTTGTCCTAGCTTGTGTCTCTATCCCGCAATCGACATTACATGTCCGCATCTCCAAAGCAGTCGCTGCTTTCCTTACAACGACTCAGCGATCATCTTCTCCGCGAAAGACGCCAACGAAGCCATCGTTGGACCCGATAATCGTTCGTACGCTCCGCACAACGCTGAACGCGCTAGAGCCCCAGCACGCAGCCCAAGGACCTGTTTGGGCCCTTAGTGTCATCGCCAGCTTCATCGTTTTGTTGGGGCCAGCAGTGTACCTGGACGTTCGATTGACGCGTGTTATATCGGCGCTGCTTCAACTCGCAGTGCGCAATAAGAAGAGTTCAGTGCGAGGGCTTGCTTGTGTCACGTGGCGTTGTGTCGCTTGGGCCTACTTCCGTCCACCCCCATCGACAGTTTCTAATGACGCGGATGACGTCCAAGATTTGAACGACAAGGATGTCGAACTTCTTCGCGAGAACTACTGGAAACTTCTCAAATCCATTACCGACATGGGTGCCGGCGTCTCAACGGTTGCCGCTCTTTTAGGCGATGATTCCGAAGATGAGGATCGCCTGCGGAAGACTCTGACCCTGGTCAAAGCTATGATCAAAAAGGGCGGTCAAACCTGTGGCGACGGAATGGAGATTGCGAGGATCCTAGTGAGCTTCGAGAACACCGGAGAGAATTGGACCACGAACAAGCTTCTTCCTCATTCCCTTTTCTCATCAAATCCGGGGCTTCTTACAGCGGAATACAAGACGTTGGCTGGCGCTGTGAGGCCAATATTGGAAGAATGCCCTCAGATGAGCGATGTTAGGTCCTTGACGAGGGACGAGCTGGCTTGCAGTTGGGTGTTCGATGACCTCATTCAGATCTGGAGATCTGGACTTGCGTGCCTTGAGCTGCCAGAGGATAGTGGAACGCCGGTCAGTTGCACGCCGAAGTTTTGTTTACCTGACTAACATCAAACATAGGGCGATGTCCTTTCAATTTGGGAAGGCCTCCTGAAGGCCAACGTGGCAGCCTTACAAGGTGAGCATCGGGCCGGCGATTCATTCGTTCGATGTTCACACTGGCCCTAGATGACAATAATGACCATGGAACCATTGACTTCGCGACCAAATCTGCTGCAATACTCGTAGATATTCTTCGTGATTCTAAGCTCGACTTTTCGGCCAAGTTTGGACCTCCTCCATCTCAGCAAGCCAGTCCTGTTGGCGGCGTCAGGGTTACCCCCAGGCGAACCTTGATACCATCCCGATCTAATGCTGCTCTCAAGCTAGTCATTACCAGAGACTTGTGGACCGTGATACGAACTACTTTCCCCAGCAATCTGCTTCATTCTGCTGGTGCGAGGCTCCTCGCGTGTTTGATCGAGGACGAAGCCGACCTGGTCTGGGAAACGGATTCTCCGGATGATGCTAGGAAACAATGGGCATACCTTTGCGCAGAAGTTTTGGTCGTCTGTGAAGTGGATGATTTACGAGAATTCTGGGCGAAGAGATCACGCGCCGTGGGCATGATGTCCTATGAGCCAGGGGTCCAAGGTCTCGTGTGGAACTGCTTCGTTGAGAAATGGACCGAGGATGCCGAGGGCTCGTGGGAAGGAGCCGCCTTGTTGCTCGGCGTTCCCTTCGGGTATGCATCATTGTATTTTGTCATTTAGAAGATCTGACCTCTTCGCAGGAAATCGAACGCATGGGATATGGCCAACGACGAATTCGAGACCTGGGATAACTTCCTGCAGCATGCAGTCAATAGAGCTCTCGATTATGGTATCGATGCCTCCGCCGTGCTCGATCGTGTTGCAGAGATCGTTTCTGAGAACCCATGTCCCGCCTATGCATCGTCAACCCGTGTTGCCGATCTACTGCTCACGCACCTCGACATGGCTGACACCCGCCAGCTTCCTTCTTACATCTTCGACTTTGTCAACGATACTCTACAGTCCACATATCCACCCGAGCCCCGGAACAAAGTGACGTCGATTTGGATGATACGATCACTGATCCGCGTGGTCGACGCGTGTCCTGTTGAGCTTCGACTGAACCTTTTGGACACGCTTCAAGAGGGCATCAGCCTTTGGATATCGGATGAATTCCACGTGTTTAATGAAGATGAATATGCGGGTGATTTGCTCCCGCTGTATCAAACTTCTCTGCTTGGCATGCAAGAACTTCCGAGGAGTGTTTATGTGCTCGACACGCTATCAGCTTTGATTGAATCCGTGTTTTACGGTCGTTGCGACAAGCCCGCAATTGCACATGAATCGTTTGAAGAATTCTGGCAGTCGACTTTCGCTAGCCATGAGGAGCCAGAAGAAGGGTGGCCCCAGAGGATTCAAGCTTGCGTCAAGTGGTCTTCCAAACCGTGCGCAGCGGAGGAGGTGCCTGTAGAAGTTTCCGAGATTCTTCCTCAGGAAGAAGAATTCGAGTCAGGGTCTTCGTCCGATAGCCTAGGCAGCGATAATCTTCAATCATGCAGCTCTCGAACAACTCCCGAGCTTGATTCGCCATTCGTCTCAGACCAAAAAGACTTGCCCTCTTCAGGCCACCTCACTAATGAATGTTCACCATTCATTGGTCGACTCGGACCCGCTCTCTTCTCCCCTTTCGAA
The DNA here is from genome assembly GCA_003316125.1 of Auricularia polytricha. NCBI lineage: Eukaryota > Fungi > Basidiomycota > Agaricomycetes > Auriculariales > Auriculariaceae > Auricularia > Auricularia polytricha. Next base: position 34,109 of record QFEN01000316.1, read on the forward strand.
AGTTTAGAATCCGACTCCCCATTATTCCCCTCTATCTTCTTTCCAACGACGCCGACGCAACGTCAAAACCGTGCTGCGACGCCCCCTCGCCCCCAAAAGCCTTCGACTACTCCAGAGTCATTCCATTCGCTCTTGCTTCGTTCACCTGCATCGACATTGCCATTACCATCAGTTCCTCCCTCGACCCCGCGGAGGTTACCAACCAAGTTAGAAAAGACGCTATGCAGTGCATCACCAGGCAAGCGGCGGATGCTCGAGGACAAGGAAAACATGTCCCCTGTTCGGTCTGTCATGCAACGTATCGCGAACAGTTCTCCGAGCAAGGAAACCGCATCCCCATCCGTGCTTGGACAACGACAGCTACTTGATGAGCCTTTGGACGATATCACTGAGAAAGGAAGGAGAGCATGTGGAACATTCATCCGTTCTTCCATCGAGTTTCCATCCGTGGATGCGGATAGTGATCTCGAGGACGAACAGGTTGTGGCGACTCTTCTCTCTCCGAGTCGATCGTCGGTGTCGAATCTCAGTTCAACCCCAGCTGGAAACGTCTGTAGGAAGCGGAAACGCATGCTCATGGATGCTGTTGTTCTCCCTCCTTTCGAGGAAGTTCGTCTTCGGTGGCAGATGCAGCGCCGGGCCAGCGTTGAGCAGCCGTCCTTTGTGACTACGCCCAGCAAAGGCATGCGGCGCACGCGTTCTCTGCCTTCGCTCTCAGATCCTGAAGTCGATGAGTCTGAAGAATGTCGGCCGAAGAGGATGAGGCTCTGGGATGACTCGGACTCAACTACCTTGGAGGAACAACTGTCTTCTTCGCCCCTGAGGGCTCTGGAGGACATGCAGATGGCAGGTAGTGGTGAGTGTAAATCTGACTTCGATCATCACAACATGTGTAGCTGATCATTCCGATTAGATGATTCTATCATGCTCACTGGGCCAGCACGTGAACTATTCAAAGGATCAGATGATGATCTTCATACCCTCGAGATTCCTCAACATCTGGTGTCGCCTGCTCCGCGAAGAATGACGCATGACCTATCCAGCGATCCCCCTTCCAGTCCATCCAGAGAAATACTCGCTCGTCGCAAAAATCGCATGTTTTCCCTTTCTGAGAGGCCAAGTTTGTCAGTCTGACCTGCATTTTATCTTCTGCACACACATCCCAACATACGTCTCATACATGTTATATGTATCATTAACTCTCGCTGTGTTTATAGTAGATGTCATGGATTTGTCGTTAAGCATAATTACAGGAATTTGTACATCAGAATGCAGTTCAAATAAAATGAAACATGATACATAATATCAGACTCCGAGTCGCAGAACTTGATTGCTATGGAAGAACCAGTGTCTTCTGTCGATTGCACGGGGCTTCTGAGGATCCCAATCGACAGTCACTTGATTGTGTTCCCCAGCCGTCGAGATTCTGGTTATCGCCCCTCTCGGGCCATCATTCTCGACAGTGGAAGGAATTGCCTAACTGACAAGGCCGTCGCAATAAGATGAATCGATCAAGTCCTCGACCATCATTAATACAAGGGGCAAATTCAAGCTATCGGGGTCGATTCCGATCCGACGAAGACAACGGCGATTCGGTGGGCCCATCAATCACGCATACAGATCTTGGCTTTTACAAGTGGCTAGAGCTCGAGGTTGGCCAGATCTATACACGCAATCAACATTATATAGCCAAGGCCGCGATTCTCGTTTTTACTCTTTGTCGCAGATAGTGCTGTTAATTTCTGCCAAAGGATGTGCAAAACTGCTACGTGTGGCAAGGTTTCAGAGACGACTGTGGCGGCCATCCGTTTCCTATAGATCTGACTGGCGTTTATCTGTGCCTTGGATAAATCATGGAAGGGGAAACGACATTTCAATTGACTAACTTCGCATTACGGATACAAATTGCCGTATCTGACCGGCAGACGGGTACCTTTGAGCTGACCTTCTAAGACAAAGAATAACAGGCCTCCAGTACTTTCCAATCTAATTCGATTTGTTCCCGTCGGAAATTTCGCATATCGACTCAGCAATGCTCTCAAGAATGGTCGGGCCTGCACCAGAGGAATAGGGCATGCAGACAAGGATGTGAAGCAGGCGTAATTAAGGTCACGGTAGTAACTGCTGGAAGGCTAGGAATCTGGGATGGCGATCAGGACGAGAACTCTCCGCAGAATAAAAGACTGCGCGCGGGTGTTTCGATACAACTAATGCACGCGATCCTTCATAGCCTGGGTTTGTGGCATCTGACCGAGAGCTGTGGTGAGGACAGCTAGCCGTCGCATATTGAAAACCTGTGAGGGCGTTTTAATTTGGGACATGGTTGTTTTATATGAGAAGGCGTACCAGATCCTTCCTGGAGTAACTATCTGGAAGCACAGCTCGCGCTTTTGCAGTATTCAGCTCGAATCGGGTATGATAACAACAGCTTTGATGCTGCTGTCCTATTTGAATCGCACGTAATGTCCAATACCTAATGGCGGGACAGGCGGCGAAAGACACCAGTCTCTCCAGCATCAGGCGGGTATTCTGAAAGGACTTCAAAAAGGGTTTAGCTCTCTAAGGTATGATCCCACAAATCCACCGACAAGCGCACCTGTCACACTTTGTCGGTGTCGCTCTACCACGAGCGCGTAGTCTAAATTCGCTGTCGGGAGAGATTGAGTTTTCCGAGACAGTTTCCGAGGAGAACACTTGAGATGACAGCTGCGCCGGACAGCCAGGTCCGCGTCCAAAAGGTATCTGGCCATCGCAGTGAATACAAAACACTGAGCAGGTCGAGAGAGCATCATCTGGGCCATTGCAGCGCAACACGGCGGTGCAAATCTAGCGCTGTCACCAGAATAAGTGATCTCTGGTAAGGTGGGCTCACCACCGGTGACAGTGAGAGTGAAAACGACAAGCCGGGACCGACATCAGTTAGAGTTGCTAGAACTCGAACGAGTGCTATGATATGGCCAATGCCTTAAAGACTCATTTCCCACGGCCCAACTTTAGTCGCTGTCTACGCTGATTAAATCTATCCTCTATGGTCGTAACGACAAGGCGCTGATTGTCCATGAAACGTTTGAGGACTTCCAGCAGTCAAGACCATGAGGATCAGAAAGTCCGAGCCTGGTTCGACAGGCTTGTGTCCAACGCAGACCTCGACATGCGAGATGCAGCCACTCTGCGTGGAATAGGGGACGTACTTG
>QFEN01000316.1:59257-69897 GCA_003316125.1 Auricularia polytricha
TGGAACTATGGGGTGCTCCTGCGGCTGCTTTTCCAAATATGTAGTATGCAACAACAAAAAGTTGTATTGCTTGTCATCACCCTGGATGGTATCAGGTCTCAGGAATCTGACACAGCATTGACTGATGACTCACGATGATTGTGGAGGGGAAGCCGAGGTCGAAAGGGACAATGTTCTCCAAATACTTCATCTGCTCGGGTGTTAGCGAAATCGCCAAAGACTCCAGGTTAGCCTCCAGGTGCTCCACTTTTCGCCCACCAATAATCGGGAACACATAGGGCGTCTTTTGCATAAGATATGCAATGGCCACTGCTGTGATGTGCTTTGCACCGACTTCTTTCGCAACCTTCTCTAGCGCTGCGCTCATAGCTTTCTCCATATCATTGCGTTCCCAATCGGTACTCATGAGCATGCGACCTTTCTCTCCCGTTTGCCGACGGCGCTCCTCTTCCTCGTCGGTTCGAAATTTTCCGGCGGCAAGGACGTTCCAAGGGGCAAGCGCAAGACCTGCATGGGTGAACGTAAGTTGAGGCACCAGAGAGTGAAGAATATGCTCGATCTACCTTCGGAGCGGGCCATTGGTATGATATCCCGTTCAAAGTCTCTGCTCATGACGTTCCAAGCACCCTGGTATATCACAAACGGTGTTTTGCCGTGGTCGCGAGCGTACTGGTTCGCTTTGGACACGACCCAAGCAGGAGTGTCCGAGATGCCCTGCCAACGATACATGTTAGCGAAAGTTGATGTCAGCATAGAAGCGGGGACGCTCACAAGATACAACACTTTCCCTTGTTGCACCAGCACATGCAGACCGTTCATCACCTCTTCAACAGAGGTGTCCCAGTCCCACCAGTGCAGGTACAAAATGTCGATGTATGAAGTCCTCAGCTTCTTCAAGCTCGCCTCAACGCTGATGTGCATTGACTTGACGCTATTGCCGGTAAATAATACCTTCTGGCGGATGGCGTCGTTGCCGCGCTGGTAATTGGTCGTGTACTTGAATATATGTATCAGCATCGAACAATATTCATCTTATCTCAAAGCTACCTTTGTAGCGATCACAAGCTGGTCACGGATGCCCCGTTCCTCTGCCCACTCTCCGATAATTTCTTCAGAGCTTTGATCTTGGCTAAGAGGTTGTGAGGTATATCAGCGACGACGAATTGAAGAAAACACGATACGCACTAGCTATTAGCAGTATCAATGAAATTTCCTCCAGCCTCATAGAAAGCATCGAGGAGCTTGAATGAGGATGTCTTGTCCATACTACCCATCCCGTACTTCTCCCACTTGTCGCCGATGCTCATGGCACCGAGCTGCAAGGGCGAGACGTGGACACTCGCATGAGGGGATAACGCGCGATACCGCGCTAGCCTAGATGATGGCTTTGGCACAGGTGCCCAGAACGCGGTCCTTCCACTAGACATGATTGTAGAGTTGATATCTGAGGTATTCGGTGTTGTAAACTGCAGTTTCTCTGAAGGCTGGCAGCATTTTATACATGTTTTTCAGCCTGGCGCGTCGTCAGCACTATCATGCAATCAATTCGATGCCCGAGAAACGCGTCAGCACCCTTGTGTGATCACTGCAATGTCAGGGAGCCGCCGTCAGTGTTGCGTCAGTGTTCTGAGTAAGATGTGCCGCACAAAGACGCAAGCCGCGTACTGTCATATCGTGAGTCAAGACAAGTTATAACGACATCACACAGTTCTCACGCCACTAACCCCACTCTGGGGCCTACATTGAGTCACTCTCTTCATGTAACTGTTGGTTTGTGACGCACTTGGCTATGTAAGATAAGCCTACACGCGCTGCAGTAATACAAAGAGATTAGAACAAAGGTGTCATGTTTCTGATGGATCAGATTAATGAAGAGCCCTCGTAGTCATAAGATGCATCAATCGAGGAGCACTCGACGCGAGTAAATAAATGGGTATCGTCTAATGAGTATGTCCATCCTAGCGGTTAAAAGACCGGGGCATCCCTCAGGAAAAGTTGACCTTCTTCTTTCTTCACCCACCGAGTAACTGCGTTCGCAGCGTTGATCACTGCGGCCTTGGGTAACCGCGGCGATAAGACCACATACAACTCGAAAGGTTGCGTTATCTGAAGCCACGAGATCAGACCCAAAGGTGTTGAGCAGCTTAACACTTACCCAGCCCATGACTATTTCCTTCTCGGTACGAATGTATTGCAGCTTGAGGTTCCCTGTTTGCCCAGATTTGGCATGTATCGCGTCATGTACGATCTGGTACAATGTGACAATTCTATTTTTCTGTGATTGAGTACGTTGCAAACGAGGAATGCTAGTGCAATTACCTTCGCTTCGCATCGAGGGTATCATAAGGCTCCTCAAAAGCCGGTAGGGTGATCTGAACATGTGACCTCGATTTATAAACAAAGTGACGCAATCCAGGTATCCCCAACTGGGAGGCAAAGTAGCTTGTTTTCCCGGAGTCGACAGCTCTTGCCAGCGCATCGAGGGATCCATCATCGTTCAATTTCTGTGGTCAATGTCAGCGACATGAATGTGCTCTTAAGGCAAGCGATTTAGCACACCTGAGTGACAATGTCGCACCATGCTCGCACAGTCTCGAACTCACCCGCACCGCTGATGCACACAAGTCCGATGCCAGAATCTTCTATGTGCCTGGTTGTGTGCTGTGAAGTGATACCCCGGCTGCTTTCAGCAACATGGCTGGCGCCAGAGGTCTCTGCAACACTTTCATTGTTATCTCGTGTTGTCCTCTGATAAGATTTCTGGTCTGCATCAGAGCGATGTAAAAATGTGATGTATGCGTTAACAAAACCAGTAGGGTTAAACTTCGGCAGACAAACTGGAATCCATGATGCGGATGCGGGCGAGTTGATAATAGATGGGGAATAAACGGTATTGACGAGAATATGTATATCTGTAACAAGATGAGGGCCAGACGTCAGAATGAGGAAAGGGCACGTACCGGCAGGGTGTATTGAATGCTTTTTAGGTCGCACCAATGTTATGACCTGACCCCGTGCAATCAAAATGATGTAGAGGGTATCCTGGAACAAAACCCCCATTAGCACTTCGATCTTTCTCGAGTGGCAGAAGTTTTGACCTTCATCTTTGATGTTGGTACCAGCGCTTCGGCAACGCGCGCTCGCAAGCTTTGATTCAACTGTAGACAATTCAAGGAAGAAGTCGCCATTGCAAGGTCGAGTTCCATTCGACCTAACAACGAAAACAGAAAAGGTTCTGCACCTGTTTTCCGCGCACAATCAAAAAAAAATTAAAGGAACAATAGAGATGAATTATCGCACCGTCTAATAACCTGCGCAAGTCAAAGTTCGTGCGACGCTCAAAGATTCGTCGCAGTTGGGATGCCGTGACGATGCTCAGTATTTGTAGATGTAGATACTCGAGGTGAGAGCGAGTCTTTCTTATTCATAATTAATCAACTGACGAATGAAATATTTGAAACACGAAGCCGCTACTCACGACGGACTCTGGCTCACCCCACGATGATGCGCAGACATAATACAAGGGAGACCGAAGCAGGAAGGTTATCCGCAACTTTCCAGCATTTATACAGCGTAGCTTATCACCATCATCGAGGAAGACCGACAAAAGCGCTTGAACTATACCCATAATAGAGGATAGATTTTCGGCATCCTGCCCATCAGGGCGACTAATGGGTGACGACGGTCACCATTGCACCTCACTCAATGGGCCGATAGCCTCACCTAGCGAATACAGGCTTCCCAGCATCCGTGAGTACGAAGTACTCTCGAGGTCTATATCCTTCAATAGCTACGCCGAACTTGAGACACATGGATATATATCATGATATTACTTACTTGTGTCGGGGGACATGGAACTGATTTCTAGAAGTTCATCAGTCTTTCGCTTTGCGTCTGCAACATTCTCAGTGCCAGTATGCCCTAATAAAGACGAAAATCACCTGATTTATCCCTCTGAACACTCAACGTCCGCCGTAAATGATCCCGCAGGTTCTTCCTGGATTCTTCGTCAGCTACATCATCTATCTGGCCGATTGCAGTGGTATCTTCGCTGTGGGTGGTGTCAACCTCTGGGTCCACGTCATGGACAAGAATACCGTCGTTCAAATCAAGATTCGTTACCGACGATGCTGAACTTTCAAGACCCGGCACGGCCACCGATAAGTTGCCTGTACTGAAATGGTGATCTTTGATATTTGAAAGTGATGGAGGGGAGTGTAGTACTGGTGGGATGACCAAATTATGAGCAGGGGACGACGGGGTTGTTTGAGAACGTGCTGAGGTCATGACGGTCCATAGGCAAAACTGACCGTGTTATTACTGCTTGCGCTTAATGATTAGCACAACTGCATGTGACTTTGTCAAAGCGCCTATTTCGGTTGCGCTAATCGCTGCCACCAACTTGAAGCCACATACCATATCCCTTTCAACCAAGCAGGGCTCGAGAGCATGACTAGTCTCGGGCCGTCGTCAGACAAAGTGTTGAGCAAATTTCACTCATTTTGAGAACGAAAAAGTCTTCGAGATGCGAAGGTTAATTTCAAACAACCTTTTGGTTTAGATGTGGTACAACAATATGCTACTCATCTGTCAGGGTCCATGGGTGGGGTCATTTTGCCGTCCACCACACGTGTTCCTTATCTTTATGACCAACTGCCAGCTGGCAATGCCATCTTACTGACGCGTTCCTCAGGCATACAATGAGAGACATGGCTTGTGTCACAAGATCCCAGACTGAAAAGCTTATATAAATGGTACTGCCAGCGTTTACTACGGCGGCCTAGTAACTGTTCCAGATTTCACCAGAAACCCCACACGACTCCGTAATCATGTCTAGTGGAACTTTGACCGAGTTCTGGCCACTTGTACCAAAGCCATCATCCAGGCTAGCGAGGTATCGTGTATTGTCTCCTCTTGCTGGCATCCATGTCTCGCCTTTGCAGCTCGGTGCCATGAACATCGGTGACGAGTGGGAGAAGTACGGGATGGGCAGTATGAACCAGACATCCTCTTTGAAGCTCCTCGACGCGTTCTACGAAGCTGGGGGAAATTTCATTGACACCGCTAATCACTAGTGCGTGTCGTTTCTGTCATGTTGTCATCGTAGTTGACAAGTCTCGCAACCTCTTAGCCAAAATCAGCGCTCTGAAGAAATCATCGGAGAGTGGGCAGAGGAACGAGGTATTCGTGACCAGCTCGTGATCGCTACAAAGGTAGCTTTGAGATACGATGAATGTAGGTTCGATACTAATAGTTATGTGTTCAAGTACACGACCAGTCACCTGGACGGCAACGACGCTATTCGCCAGAAGGTGGCATATGTCGGCAACAACATCAAGTCAATGCACATCAGCGTCGAGGCCAGCTTGAAGAAGCTGAGGACTTCATACATCGACATTCTGTACGTGCACTGGTGGGACTGGGACACTTCCGTAGAAGAGGTGATGAACGGTCTGCATGTGCTTGTGCAACAAGGGAAAGTGTTGTATCTTGTGAGCGTCTCCGCTTCTATGCTGACATCAACTTTCGCTAACATATATCGCTGGCAGGGCATCTCGGACACTCCTGCTTGGGTCGTGTCCAAAGCGAACCAGTATGCTCGCGACCATGGAAAAACACCGTTTGTGATATACCAGGGTGCTTGGAACGTCATGCTTCGGGACCTTGAACGGGATATCATACCAATGGCCCGCTCCGAAGGTAGATCGACCACATTCTCCTCTCTCTGATGCCTCAACTCACGTTCGCCCATGCAGGTCTTGCGCTTGCCCCTTGGAACGTCCTTGCCGGCGGAAAACTTCGAACCGACGAGGAAGAGGAGCGCCGCCGGCAGACGGGAGAGAAAGGCCGCCTGATGATGAATCCCAAATGGGAACGCAACGAGAAGGAGAAGGCCATGAGCGCAGCGCTAGAGAAGGTCGCGAAAGAAGTTGGTACGAAGCACATCACAGCAGTGGCCATTGCATATATTATGCAGAAGGCGCCCTATGTGTTCCCGATTATTGGTGGACGAAAAGTGGAGCAGTTGGAAGCTAACCTCGAGTCTCTGGCGATTTCGCTCACACCTGAGCAGGTAAATCATTTGGAGAGCATCGTTCCTTTCGAACACGGCTTCCCTTACACCATGATCGTGAGTCATCATCGCAGTGACGTGCATCAGCTTATACTGAGAGATCCCACCCCCACTTAGGGTAATGGCACGCAATACAACCGTATGTTGCAGCACGTGGCATATCTAGAAAAGCAACCGCTGGCGCAGGCCATAGTTCCAGATGCTGATTAGTTTGGTACAGCTTGTAATTTGTGCATCTAATGGACCTCGCCCGATTCAGAAGGCGCGCAATCACCAAGGTATAGCCAAGAACGGCTCCTTGACACATTGAGGAGTCCGGCTGTTATTGATGACTAACAAAGGCGAATCTGGACAACCTGTCCTGTATGTATTCAACTTGTGGCTGCCATATACTACGACCAATAAACAACCATCAAGCATTGGGCAGACACAACAGTAATTCATGACAGGCATCGTGCATCAAGGTATTAGCACAACCTTCTACGGATCATTAGTCTTTGGTTGCGAAGCTCGAGCTAATAGTAACTATCATTTTGTGCGAGTGCAGGTACACGCCAAGCAATACATTGCATTATTACTTAACATTAAGGGCGGTAATGCCATTAACTAGGCGTGATGGCAGAACTAGCTATAGAACGACCATGGGTTTACGACTCAAACACGATGTTGGCTCCAACCTGCACGGATGGTCACAATCATTATGCAGACGAGAGTACAATAGAAGGCGCACCTTGTGAGTTGGGCCGGTGGGGTTGATTTCGTTCAAGCGTTGGGTATCCAGGGCAAGACCGAAGGAAGCCTTAACACCAGGACGGAGGGCCTGTGTATACCCTGCCAATGCTGTCAGAGAAATGACATCGGTAGACCAGCAGGGACTTACCGAGGGCGAGAACACCGGAGTTGTTGATCTTTGCCTTGATGAAAGCAGCCGAATCAAGGTACCTATACGTAATAGGTTCAACGTGGTTCCCGACCAACCATGTGGTCCTGAACTCACGCCTTAGTGCCCACCTCAAGTGCAACACCTGAAGTCGTTGCCTTGGTGTCGTAGACAGCCTTAGCACCAGCCTCAACATCAGCGCTGACACGGTGGTAGTAGCTCGCAGTGAAAGTTTTGAGGTTGTTGAGACCGTGAACGGTCACAGCGTACTCGGGAGCGTTGTAACCGATGGCAGCGGCATACCGAGTGATCTTACCCTCGGTGACGTTGTATGCGGTCTCAGCACCGAACAAGAAGCCGTCACGACCGAAGACGGTGTCAGTGGTGAAGGTGGGGCCCTAACATTAACTTGGTATTAGACAGAGAACCAAAGAATTAAATATCACCGAACCTTGAACACATCGAATGCACCGCGGGTGTGGACGCCAGACTGCTTGTAGACCACGTTGAGCAGGGCTGACTTTTGGCCCTTGTCAGGAGTCAATGACGTAGCGATATCGAGCTTGAGGCCTTTGGCAAGGTAGTTCTCGAGCTCAAGCTGAGATTTGAGCGCGTTAGAAGTGGTCCACGTCTCGGTGAAAACGAGGCCGTTCTTCTTATCGGTGTACTTAGCCTCAATGTCCCCGACGATGGCACCAGATTTCGAGTCCCGGCTTCCACCAGCTTTGAACGCGACATTTGATGGCGTTTTGGTCTTGACCTCCAGAGACGTGCCGTGGAAAGGATAGTCCTTCCCCAACAAGTCATTAGACGACTTTCCGAGGTCCTAAATTTAAATGCTTGAATTTAAAAACATTGGCGGCGGCCGTGACATGCATCATACCTTCCATGAAGGGGGAACTGGCTGAGGGAGAGACATGATGCGGACGTGAATTAATACGATGAACTGAAGGAAAAGGGAGAAAGGCGGATCTGGCTTTTTGGGCGGAACGAGCCGTGAGAAAATATCAGTCTAGCGGCTTCCGAATCGGCTGCGAGCCGAATTATTAGACAAGGTACACTTGTAAGTACGTATACTACGTTGCGTTCATCATGTCCGGTGACTCTGGAGACGGAACTCAAGTTGCATCAAGTCAACCTTCTGGTTCACGCAGACCCGTCTATAGGGTTGAATCAACTGGTAACTTTTGGCAAGATGCGCGAGAAGCTTTCAAGGTGCGCCTTCCCCATTGATTAAATTTTATCCAGCTAAACACTTGACGAAGCTAGCGCATATCAATAGCTGATGATTTTCAACGTCTTGGTGAGATGCCCTGTGCTCGAAACAGTTTTATGAGTGGTATCGCCAGTGGTGTTGGAGTAGGAGTCATCCGTGTCATGAGTGCTGGTGCGTTGTCTGCTGGTTTTATGCTGGCTGTCATCAACGTCATTTGTTAGGGTTTCTCGTCGGATCACACTGGGCAGTGGGGACTTTTATGCTTGTTTCCTTGGGCACGTGGTACGTTCTCCGAGCAATTCCCACCAAATATATCCACCGATCGACTTGCAAAGGACTATCTGCCAGAGGAATATTGAAGCAGAGCGACGTAAGCTCCAAAAAGTGGTCGAAGAAATGCCGAAACGATTTATCAAGCAGAAAGACAAGGCGACAGACGAAAGCGGGGCAAGCTGACAGGCATAAAGGGCTGCGCTTGTCCTTTTCGAACAGATTTCCTATCATCAACACAGGAGCCTAGCTGATTCTACCAAATGATCTCTCTCCAGTTTTCCACCAACTCTGGATCGCCCTTGAAGTATGTGGTTGGTGACGGGTTCTAAGCCAATTGAAATCAACGATGCAACGTTACCTTGTACGACTCTCCGAATTGGAGGAAGCCCCCTTGAAGCACAAACACAGTGTGATTCGTGTCATGCAAGGCGTTGCAGGTTTCTTCGTAAATCTGCTCTGTTCTCAAATTTATGATGTGACCGCTTCGAGGAAGGAACGCACTCTGGCTGCCTTTGGTCCACTGTCGAAGGTGATGAGTATAGGCGGTGAATATTGGGCAAATCAACCATACCGCTCCTGACTCAGTGCACAATGGAAGATCATAATCGGTACATCCTTGGTCCGCTTGATAAGGTCATCAACATCCGACAGGAACCTTCGAGATGGGTAATTTCGAGAGCCTTTGATATTTCCTCCCTTCCAATCTTCATCTCTGACGTCTATGATAAGGTAATCTATGTTACGTCGGGTCAACGATACCCCTGATCTTGTAGTTGAAAGCAACGACTATCACCTTTGTCTGGGACTTTAGCGCCTTTGATAAGCTTCGCAAGCTCCTGCGAAGATTTATCATTTAAGTCATCAGAGTTAAGCTTAGAGTCAAGCTTAGACGGTAGCAACCCAGTGGCCTTACACTTCCTGTTATGCCTTGCACCATCGCGTGCCAGGAGTCTCAAAGCCTATCAGTCTGGCGTGAGAGTAGGGAATGAAAATAATAAAATTGGCAAGATAATGATTGTGTCTAAACAATGCGTAAGCAACTTGACTGGCAAATGTAAAGATGCCGCTCGTTGCGTCACTACCGTGGACGTCGTGCGGTGTTGCACCGCGCACGTGTGTCCATCTTGGTAGTTTCTACTTCTTTCTAGATACCACGACGAGAGACGTATGTGGGTATTGATACATGCCCTCCTCCTTGTTGATCCAGACTTTATCATCTCCTCGCTTAAGGATTGCTTTGATGTCCTCCACTACCTTGGCCTTTTCATCTGGAGGGAGCACAGAAATGTAACCCCAACTTAGTGCTCGCTCCGTAACAATTTGATCAGTAGCAAGAGCACGGTATGCCCATTTGTTCTCTTCGTGAGAATGAAATACGGAGGTATACTCAGGTGTATTAGAGAACGCCCGCCTCAGGAGATCGAAGCGAAATTGAGGCGTGCTTTTCTGATGGACCTTCCTGCGATCATAGAGCTGCGCAACCCAGCCTGCAGCCTCCCTGCGACACTGTAAGAATAATTGATACAAAGAAAAATAACAGAAGCCGAACCTATCTTCAAGGTTCCATATCATCACAACTGCTCCGTCCTTGTTCAAGATACGAGCGAACTCAGTCAAGGCCTTTCCATGGTCGAGGCACCAATGGAATGCCTATGTGATCGAGGGATGAACATACACGCCTACCTGATTAGCCCTTAGCACTACTCACCTCTGCAATAATGATGAGGTCAGCCCATCCATCTTCCACGCCGGTGTCATCAAATGTTCCTTTGGCGACAGTAGCGCGATCGTCCTTGACAGCCTTCATCCAAAAATCACGCATGTCGTCACTAGGTTCGACCGCTCTCAGCGTGCCAATGCTCGTGGCCCACTCTGGGTGAGTTAACAAAGCACGGGTGAACATTCCCGTTCCTGCCCCAATTCTGAAAGCCAACTGGAGGGGGTAACTAGAAGTAGTTTATGTAACTCACTCGACGACGTTCAAAGGTGCTGTAGTCTTGGGTATCTGGCGGATGTATGAAAGAGATTCAGTTAAGTACGAGGGGCGAACCCTAGGTGCAACCGAACCATGAGATTAACGCATGCAGACCACACAAATAGTCCACTGACCGATCGTATAGCTCGGTTGTCCCAGTCCCGAAGCCTGATTGTGCGATGCGATGCACAGTCGTCGCCATCGTATGGTGGAGCCTTAAACT
>QFEN01000318.1:21323-71996 GCA_003316125.1 Auricularia polytricha
AGGTCCATTCCTACTACACCAAGCACCAACTGGAGGAGGTCATGGATACCAATAAGATCTTCTCAACATCACTTGGTATGTTTCCAATCACTTCTGTTGTTAATCATCTCAACTGATATTGATAAGAAGGTTCCATGCTGGTGTGAATCCCTCTCAATATCACTAATGATGTATTTGATGATGTGATCCAAAAGTATAGAGTTGAGAGTTGTGCAGCACAAGAAGAGTGTCATGAAGGCATAGTGTCATATCCCATGTTCCAGACCCTCATTTTCAGACCTGACTTCCTTCAGATTGTCAGATCCGATCTAGCCATCATTCCCACTTCCATTTCCCATATGTATATCCCCTTGTAACTACCCCTATGCTGCCGGATCTGCCTGACAGTTAATCTCTGGCTTCATTCTTGATCATCTGTTGCTAGTTCATTCTAGCCATCATTCTCGGTTCTGCTTTATGTTTCCTTTTGTTCTCCATTCCTTATGATCGGCCTGTGTCAGTTACCTTTGCACCTATCAGCTTAGCCTTTCCATATGTTCCTCTCACAGCCTCAGAACTCCACTCACTGTGTTCCTGTTGCATATCCTATTGTATATAAACCCTTGTAAACTGTAGTACTTCCTCAGTTCAAATATAATCTTAGACTCAGTTCATTCTTGTGTTTTCCCTTGGTCCAGAATTCCACTTCCCGGCCAAACCTCTGAGTCTCGGGATAATATCCCTATGACTAAACCCCTCCGCCTCTACCTTTGGGTAGTCTAATCCTTGTCAGCTTCTACCTGGACTTAGTCTAGGGTAGCCTTCCCTCTCTATCTCGGCCGACCCCTATTTGTCCTGCCAACCTCAGCCAAAATATATTCTGCTGGCCATTGATATTCCTTCTCAGAAGTTAAGGGCAAGTACTCGGGTAAGGGGTGCAGCACACACACATGATGCAGTGACATAACTCCATCTTAGACAGGCCAGCCGAGGTACATAATATCCCATCCTCAATGGGCCAGCAGACCGTGGGCTGATGAAATAATATCCTTGTTAAAGACAGGTGGGCCAATCTAGGTAATATGTAGAGCAGAATGCAATAGATGAGTGGGCTGATGGACATGTATATCATATAGATGGGTGGGCTGAGGTAGGTATCAGATGGACAGATGGGCCAAGATAGTGTGATATCATGTGGATGGGTGGGCTGAGATAAAATGTGTATCATGTAGACGGGTGGGCTGAGGGAGGTATCATATGGATGGATGGGCCAAGATAGTGTGATATCATGTGGACGGGTGGGCCAAGATGAAATGTGTATCATATAGACGGATGGGCTGAGTGCCAAATGACTGAATGAATCTGATACCTAACACCGACTACCAACTACCAACCACCAAACACCAAATGCCCGAAAGAGTAACGAGTATTGAACACCGAATTCCCGAAAGAGTAACAAGTACTGACCACTGAGTGCCAATTACCGACCACCAAACACCGAGTGCCAACCACCGAGTACAGAGAACCACCAACCACCGAGTACCGAGTACCAACCACCAACCACCAAGTACTGACCACCAAGTAACGACCACTGAGTACTGAGTACCGAGTCCTGACTATCAAGTACTGAGTCTTGAGTCTCAACTATCAAGTACCGAGTCTTGGTCCCAAGTACCGAGTCCCAACCATCAAGTACTGAGTCTCAACTATCAAGTACCGAGCCTCAATGCTCAACTATCCTCCTAATCAACAGTACCAAGTACCGAATCCCAAGAAGTCCTGAGTACTGAGTACCAAGTACCGAGTCCTGAGTCCCGACTATCAAGTACCGAGTCTCAAGTCTCAATGCTTGACTATCCTCATAATCAACAGTACCGAGTCCCAAGTACCGAGTCCCGACTATCAAGTACTGAGTCTCGAGTCTCAACTATCGAGTACCGAGTCTCAATGCTTGACTATCCTCATAATCAACAGTACCGAGTACCGAGCACCGAGTATCAAGTACCGAGTCCCGAGTCTCAAGTCCCGAGTCCCAAGTCCCGACACTCGGTGTTTGGTAGTCATCGACACTCCCAAATATCAAGTACCGAGTCTTGAGTCTCAACTAATGAGTACCGAGTCTCAATGCTTGACTATCCTCATAATCAACAGTACAGAGTACCGAGTACCGAGCACTGAGTACTGTAGAGTTACGATCGTAACTTCGTCACACGTCCCACCCCACAGCAAATCAAAGCTATTTTGTGACATGCAGTAAAACATGAAAAATTGCCAACAAAAAAACATAAAATTGCTACAAACAAGTTAGTAGTGCGACCAAAAATTGTTATATAGGGTGTTGGCTATGCGTCTGCGCTGTCCTCTGCTGAAACAAGGCATCTCCTTGCTTTCTTCTCCCTCACCTGTGTTCAAGGCCTCGGTGGCCTCAGCATTTCCTGCAATCTCTGGCTCATACACCTCCGACTCGTTGTGTGGGATAAGTAAGCCATGGGGATCAACACTGTAACCAGCTGCAATGAGAGGATCAATCAAACATCCACTAATTTTAGAGTCGGCCAGTAGTGAAGCTAGTTCTGATGACTGAACAGATCCCTCTGCACCAAAACCTTTCAAGCGAACATCCCATGAAAGACGGCCAAGGACATTCAAAATCTCCATAATGACAGTAAAACCATCATCATCTGCAGACTCCCTTCTCTTTTCAATCCAATCCCGCGCAGCCCACCAAGTACGTCAAGCCTCCATGACCTGTGCCATGGAATACCAGTATGATAGCACCCAGAATGGAAGTGGAGTTGTTGGGAAGGCTGCGTGAATAATGGAACAACAGCCATCAAACCATGCTTGTCCAAACAGCTGTCGAAGCTCTGATTAGAGTGCAAAAGATGGGATAGGATGTGATAAAAAGTCCTTTGGAAGCTCAGAATCATTCAAAGCAGATTGTTTGGAGAAAAAGCCAAGAGCTGATCCTTTATCAATGTCATTGAATGCGAGGTTGATGGGAAGGTTGAGCAATGTATCCATGGAGAGATCTGGGCAGGGGATGGAGATGCTGATCCACAGTGGCATAGATTGAAGAGATTTTTGGTGGACAAGTCTGTGGAAACACACAACCACATGAGATCCACTCTGAAGGGTCAAAATTGATGGACATACTGAGCACAGGCCAAACTCACATGGAATGCAGCTGTCCATCCTTTTATCCAATCTCAATGTGCCCGTGGCGGAGGGCAACAACGTGAGGATCTTTTGGTCCATGTCACCACCAAAAGGAAGAGAGAAGGTTGTTGCACCAAGTCGGGTAGCAACTTGAACCCAAGTCAGTCGGGGTGAAGCTAACTTGGATGGGTCACATGTCACAAGGGCCTATGAAGCTGTGAAGCTAAGTGTGACATGGTCACACCCAAAAGGGCACGAAGCTACAGTCGTAACTCTACAGTATCAAGTACCGAGTCCCGAGTCCCAACACTCGGTGTTCGGTAGTCGTTGACACTCAGCACTCAGCACTCAGCACTCAGCATTCGGTACTTGGTACTTGGTGCTCGGTACTTGGTACTATATTTACTCAGGTCAGATCAAGTCTGAGATACAATTTATTCAATTGGGGGTATATTCATTGGTAATTCACCCATTTTGGTGATGCTGACCTCCTCCCCACATTATTCCCACACCCCATATTTTCGCATTTTTGGCCACCTACTGTGGGAATTACCCCACAACACCAAAAACATCGCCCATTTTGGGAATCTCCACAATATCAATTATTCCCACACCCTCCTCATATCAATGCAGCTTCACCACCACACCACAATAGCTCCCCCTTCATATATAAGTGGTATTTTGGTATATATATGTATAATATCATATAATAGCCCGCTGTTTTTGTCTATTTGTATGCCTGCTCCTCCTCCAGGACCCTTTCAAAATGATGTAGGATACACAACATTCTCGCACTTTTGCCCCTTTGAGAAGGAAGTGTCCAGGACAGGGCATTAAAAACATGTTTAGGAGTATATATGAAGACATTTCCAACTTTATTTGACCCCCTGAAGCACCCTACATCAATGGATATACCATATATACATAAAAATACAAAATATATTCCTATGTGTGTATTTCTAGGTGAATACACTTTAAAATTATATTTCCATCATATATTCAGCAATGGAAACAATGTATCAGAAGCTCAGGACCATGGGAGAATCCCTTATTGTGTAGTGTACCCCCCCTCTCCTGGTGGTTTACCCCCTGGAAATTTTTTCTTGTAGGATTGGACCTCAAGGATAGTAGGGAGTCCATTCCTAAGCATATTTGGAGTAGATATATCATATAGCTAGCCAAGGACACACAGGATTCTTCTACAGGAACAAAGCATAGAAAATTGCAGTTTTGACATTTCTCATGTTTTTCAGTATCTTACCCTTGCATCCATGATCCAACATGTTAATATATAATGAGCATAACATATATACTTGCTTTTCATGACCAAGATCAGCTCACAATAGGCCGGAGATGTGAGCTAGTGTGTATGCTTGCTATTTCTACTGATAAGGGGCCCATACCTTCAAAACATCGAATCTTAATAATCAGAAACCTGGAGTACATTGAATATATATTGAATCAGTATCATATATGTAAACTTACAGAACAATCCAAGAAGAATTGAGTGCTGAGGAAGTGAAATAGATAAGAGGTTGAGTGTGGGAAAATTCAAAGACCCAAAGTATCGAAAATGGTCAGTTGAGCAGTGGTAGGACTTCAATGCTAGGTCAACTTATATTTACACTATATGTCTTCCACCCATCCTCTACCCTCAGGGCAGTAGGTAGTGTAGGTTCCTTAGGTAGTTTAAAATCTATCCTGCATATTTTCACATGAAATCTTCGACCTGTATCATATATAAATGTGACTTTGTGTAAAAAATATGTCAATTGTCACTTTTCACACATATGTCATTTTGCCTGTCATTACATCAATCTTTGATGGATCTTTCTAGTTCTTTTGGACCATCATAAGGGACATATATGGGAGGTATCACAGGTCTCTGATTACTTATCACAGGCTTTATTACTATGTAGGCTTCTGATCAGTAGAAATACCCCCTCTACATCAGATCTCATATTTTCGCCCTATATCTAGCTGATATTTAGTGTAAGACACATTTATGCATGTACTACTGATGATATATGAGCTGTGTGGGCCATGTGTACAAGTTTAATGTACTGAAAAACATCAAAAATGCCAAACATACAATTTTCTATGTTTTTGTTCCTGTAGAAGGATCCTGTGTGTATTCTAGGCTGGCTATATGATAAATCTACTCCAAATATACATATAAATAGACCACTCACCCTCCTCAAGGTCTGGTCCTATAGGAAAAAATTTCACAAGGGGGTAAACCACCAGGAGAGGGGGGTACACTATGCAACAAGTGATTCTCTTATGGTCCTGTACTCCTGATACATTGTTTCTAGTCCTGAATAGGTGCTGTAAATCATTTTTTCAAGTCTATCCATCCAGAAATGATCAAATGGGAGTACATTTTGTATTGTCCTGTATATGTGCTATATCTATTGATGTAGGACACTTCAGGGGATCAAGTAAAGATGGGAATCTCATCATATATGCTCATAAACATGTTCTTAGTATGATAGAACACTTCCCTCTCAAAGGGGCAAAAATGCGAAAGTGTTTTATACCTCACCCCATTTTGAAAAGGCCCTAGAGAGGGAGCTGCCCCACAAATGAACAAAAAAAGCGGTCTATTATATTATATTATACATATATATACAAAACTACTACTTATATATGAAAGGGGAGCTATTGTGGTGTGGTGGTGAAGCTGCAGTGATATGAGGTGGGTGTGGGAATAATTGATATTGTGGAGATTCCCAAAATGGGCGATGTTTTTGGTGTTGTGGAGTAATTCCCACAGTAGGTGGCCAAAAATGCGACAATATGGGGTGTGGGAATAATGTGGGGAGGCCTGACATGAGGAGTGACCAACTTGGGATATGTTTTGTGAATTTCCGCTTTTGGAAGCCAAGTGCTGAGTACCGAGTGCCAAGTGTCGGGGACTACCGAATACCGAGTGTCAGGACTCGGGACTCGGTGTTCGGTGCTTGGTGCTCTGTACTCGGTGCTCGGTACTCGGTACTCGGTACTTGGGACTCGGTACTCGGTACTTGGTACTTGGTACTGTTGATTAGAAGGATAGTTGAGCATTGAGACTCGGTACTCGATAGTTGAGACTCGGTACTTGATAGTTGGGACTCGGTGCTCGGCACTCGGCACTTGGAACACAGCACTCGGTACTCGGTACTCGGGACTGTTGATTGGGAGTATTGAAATGGAATAAATTGTCAGACTCAATAGTCAAGCATTGAGACTCGATACTCGATAAGATGAGAATTGATACTCTCGGTACTTGGTACTCCTCGGGTCAGTGCCCGGCACTCAATGGCTGGTATTTGGTGATCCTCGGGACTCGGTGGTTGGTGGTTGGTGGTTGGTTCTCGGTGGTTGGTATTTGGTGGTCAGTCGGTACTCGGTACTTGGTGGTTGGTATTTGGTGGTTCTCCTGGTACTCCTCGGGTCAGTGCCCGGCACTCAATGGCCAGTATTCGGTGATCCTCGGGACTCGGTGGTTGGTATTTGGTGGTTGGTACTCGGTGGTCAGTGGTTGGTATTTGGTGGTTCTTGGGACTCGGTGGTTGGTATTTGGTGGTTCTCCCAGTACTCCTCGGGTCAGTACTCGGCACTCAATGGCTGGTATTCAGTGATCCTCAGGACTCAGTGGTTGGTACTTGGTGGTTGGTCCTTGGTACTCTGTGGTTGGTCCTTGGTACTCTGTGGTTGGTATTTGGTGGTCGGTACTTGGGGGTCGGTATTTGGTGATCAGTCGGCACTCAGTACTTGGTGGTTGGTATTTGGTGGTTCTTCGTAGTCAGTGGTCGGTACTGGGTACTTGGTACTATATTCACTCAGGTCAGTGCCTGGCACTCGGTCGTCGGTATTTGGTGGTCCAGTAGTATATTCTCAGGACTCTTGGCTAATCAGTACCTGGTACTTGAGAGGGACTCGGTACTTGGTACTCGGGACTTGGTACTCAGTACTCAGTACTTGGGACTGTTGATTAGGAGTATCTACCGACTACCGACTACTGAACACCAAACACCAAATCCCGAACACCAAACACCAAACACTGAACACCAAACACCAAACACTGAATGCCCAAAAGAGTAACGAGTACCGACCACTGAGTGCCAATTACCGACCACTAAACACCAAGTGCCGACCACCGAGTACAGAGAACTACCGACCACCGAGTACCGACCACCCTGCCAATCACTGAGTACCGACCACCGAGTCCCGATCACCGAGTCCCGACCACCCTGCCAATCACTGAGTCCCGACCACCGAGTACCAACCACCAAGTCCCGACCACCAAGTACCGATCACTGAGTACCGACCACCCTGCCAATCACCGAGTACCGACCAGCAAGTCCCGATCACCGAGTCCCGAGTCCTGATCACTGAGTACCAAATGCCGAATAACGACCACCAACCACCGAGTACCAACCACTGAGTACCAAATACTGAATAACAACCACCAACCACTGAGTACCAACCACCGAGTACCAACCTCCGACCACTGACCACTGAGTCAGTAGCAGTGACCCCACTCAATATTGTACCGATCACCAACCACCGACTATCCGTCTATGTGATACACATTGTATCTCGGCCCACTCGTTTATATTATACACATCTGATCTTGGCTTACCCGTCTATCTGATACCTCCTTCGGCCCACCCGTGTATCTGATATCTTCCTCGGCCCACCTGTCTATATGATACAAATCTGATCTCAGCTGACCTGTGTATCTGATACCTCCTTCGGCCGACCCGTCTATATGATATACACCTGATCTCGGCCTACCCGTCTATCTCATACCTCCTTCGGCCCACCCGTCTATATGATACATATCTCATCTCGGCCCATCTGTCTATATGATACCTCCCTCGGCCCACCCGTCTATATGATACAAATCTGATCTCGGCCGACCCATGTATCTGATACCTCCTTCGGCCGACCCGTCTATATGATATACACCTGATCTCGGCCTACCCATCTATCTCATACCTCCTTCAGCCTACCCATCTATATGATACATATCTCATCTCGGCCCACCCGTGTATCTGATATCTTCCTCGGCCCACCCATCCATGTGATACACATTTTATCTCGGCCCACCCGTATATATGATACACATGTTATCTCGGCCGACCCATCTATCTGATACCCACCTCGGCCCACCCGTCTATATGATATACATCTGATATCCACCCACTCATCTAGTGCCTTCTACTATTCATATTACCTAGATCAGCCCACCCATCTCCAACGGGAATAATATGCCCCTCGGCCCACCCGTCTGAGATGAGGATATTATTTCATCGGCCCATGGTCCACTGGCCCGTTGAGGACGGGATATTATGTACGTCGGCTGGCCTGTCTAAGACGGAGTTTGTCACTGAAGGGGCTCAATACAGGGTGGTTCACACCCAAATGCGATCTTGAGGGATTACCATTGTAGATAGCGGGTTTTAAACCACCATCAGATGGAATTGGCGCTGCATAATGTCCAATTTGTGACTTCAAACAAGCTGCATCATTTGATCATGTTGCACTGATGACTGAATTCATCTAGTATGGGTCTAAGTAAACAATATATGCACATATAAGCAGCATATACTCACCTTATGAGTGACTTTGATCAGTTCCCTGGCTTTGGTGCAATCATTAATGAGAGATCGGATGCTTGGAGCTAAGTGGAGTAGTTGCTGATAGTTCTGCATGTATCGATCACAAGTTTTTAATGACCTAAATACAAAATTAGCTCAAGAATTTTTGATCAGAAGGACTTACATAGCAGAGAGTCTCTTCTGATGGGTCTCCTTATCGGCCTCAGATTCATCAAGCTCTCTCTTCTCCGCAGCCTCCTCTTGCTGAAGTAGACAGCCAATCTTGATGAGTTTGTTGACCTTGCAAAATAAGTTGACACAATGTGCAATGCCATGTGCAGCTGCCAAGTACTCCTCATGGGGATCTCCCTTGTTTGCCTTAGATTTCTTGGCTTTCCTATTAATCATAAGTGGTCTAGACTTGGTTTCGATAGATAGGATCAAACTTACTTTGATTTGGAAGCCTCCTTGTTGGTGTTTGAGTGGACATGTTTCTTGACATGCTTTTTTGGCAGACTCGGAGTATGAGAATATTCGGAAGAACTTGGTGAGCTACTTTTACTATTGGATGAGATGGAAGATTGAGAGGAGACTGAGACTGCAGGAACACTTCTTGGGGGCCATGAGGATGATGGAGGGGGTATGAGATTAAGATGTAAAGATTATGTTTCTCATATGCATCATTGATAGTAATTTCTGCATGTGATTATCATAACACATGATCAATACATGTGCAATACACAAGTCCCGCAGTGTCAACACTGTGGCCATCTGCCTTTCACCACAGATCAGAGGTATTGGTAGCAGGTGCGTTCACTATCTTGTTCTTTCTGTATTCTGGTATGCTAATTACTTGCATAGAGCTTCATATTTCCAGGTACTCCATGGCTATACTGCATAGCTAGATCCTGCATAGCTAGATCTACATTGCAATATAAATATTCCACTGCCCTGTCCATGTCCAAGTTGACCTTGAGCTCCATCACCCTCCGTCCTTTGAGTTCATCTTGTATGGATGACCTTAGTTGTGTGGGTTGCACAAAATCCTTTGCTACTCAGAAATGCTTGAGTAGTCATGAAGCTCAGTGTGCCACGAACAAAAGTCTAGATACTGATATCTACAGAAGTCAGCGCTGCCATGAAAAGGAGAAGCACAGGAAGCACAAGCAGAGAAGACTTCGGGAAGAGTCTCAGTCACTGGCACCCCAAGAACAGACACCCCCTCCTCACAACTCACCTCATCCTGATGAGCAGATAGATGTAGACAACGGATGGCATGACATGGATCATGAGGTAAGAGTATAATATTTTCAGGTTCATGCACTGATCCTCAATAGGTTGAAAATAGTGCACTGGGACCTTCCTGTGTTGCAGGACCCGAGACATCTGCTACTGTCTCTGCTCACTCCAGTCAACAAATTTTAATACCAGTGCGGTATACGGATTATGTCCCAGGGATGGCAACCCACTTAGCTCATATGCCCCCTACTACTCATCAGGCACGTGGCCAGCCCTCTGCACCATCTGCTTCAGCACCCATTCCAGACTCACCTGACAAGGAACCAGGAACTCCCCCTGCTGATATTCAAGAACAGCCCGCACTGATCCCTTACCACACAGCACCAGATGAATTGGGCCTTTTCTGCATATATGCGCAATGTCCCACTCTGATCCCATGCCAAGGACTTTTCTCAATGATGATGACTACAGGAGAGAAGACGCTCAAAATTATGATGATGTGCACAAGAAGAGGCTTCTCAGAGATTATCTCAAGGATAAGTCAAATCCATTCTGTGTTGAAAATGGCTGGCGCTGCTCCTCAGTTAAAATACGCCTACTGAAAGAAAAGGAGAAGCATTGATCAGAAGACAAAGCACCAGAAATGGAGATTCCGGGTGTTTATCACTGCTCAATTGTTGACATCATCACATCTGTCTTCAAGGACAGTGTCGCATCCACCTTCCACATGACACCCTTCCAGCACCTATGGAAGGTGTCAGAGGAGCATACCATGAACATATATGGTGAGGTGTATTCTTCGCCTGCATTCCTTGAGGTGTACAAAGAGATCAATGCACTTCCCCATGATCCCAATGACGATCTTGAGCATGTTGTTGCCTCACTCATGATGTGGTCAGACGTGACTCATCTCACGAGTTTCTCGCTTCTCAGAAGATCACTATTTGAAATTGCTCATTAACATTATGATATCAGCTTCCAGATAACTTTCAAGACATTTACATCAGTATTTTTGGCGAGGCCTCTTCAAATGATACCTATACTCATTGTAAGTGTGAGCTCATGCAAGCTATCTGGGTGCTTCTGCTTGATGACAAGTTCATGCATGCATATAAGTATGCTGTCATCATTTGATGCGGAGATGGGGTCACAAGACAGATATTCCCATGTTTCTTTAGTTATTCTGCAGACTATCCTGAAAAGTAAGATTTTCATATCAATCGCTAGGTATCTGATCTGAATTCCATTATTACACAGAATACTGCTTGCATGTATCAAATTTCTCAGTGAATGTCCATGTCCTCGTTGCCTGATCAAGAAAGCTGATGTTCCTAAGATGGGAACAAAGCTTGATATGAAGCGGCGCAAGGCAAATCAAGAGATTGATAATGCATCCCATCGTGATTGTATTGAGCAAGCTCAGGCCCATATCTTTCAGAAAGGTGCTGGTATCAACAGTCAGTATGTCAAGAACTTTTGCAGGAGGAGTCACTGTCCCTACTTATGTAAGTAATTGATCAACACTAGCATTGAATTATAAACTAATGTGGTGTAGAACACCTTCTCTGAGCGCCTTGCTGACTTCGCATTCAAAATATTTTTGATATTCATTGTCAATCTTCTACATGAATTTGAGCTTGGGGTCTGGAAGGCTATTTTTATGCACCTCATGCATATTCTTTTTGCTGCAGGGGGAACAGCTATCCAGGAACTCAATTGGAGGTATGAGTGTTGTTATTTTTACACAGGTAACTTCTCACATATGCTTATAATAGGTATCGTGGAGTGCCCACTTTTAAAAGAGGAACAATAAGTCGCTTTCACACAAATGCATTGGCCATGAAGCACCTTGCAGCCTGAGATTTCAAGATCTTCTTCAGGTAAGATAAGATTGATATTAACAACATTTGATTGCATCATTGATAAACTATCAATATCTACTAGTGCACTATTCTGGTCTTTGAAGGACTTCTCCCTCACAAACATACAGAATCATCCTTGATCTCCTGTTCAATCTTGCAACTTGGCATGCATATGCTAAACTTTGCCTGCATACTGACAACACACTTGCCTTTTTGACTCTGCAATGATTGTCCTTTTGTTACGAGAACATATCCCCCCTATCTTTTTCTCCTTATCTCTGACATGACATCTCTTATCTTGCTTCTTGTACAGCATCCTTGATCCTTGTGTCCGCCGCATGCTCTTATCTCTTATCTCAACTGCCTTCTTGATCCCCGTCTGCTGTACCCTTTACCCTTACCACTGTGTTGGTAAACCTGCCCTAAAGGACTCTCTTACTTATAAGTAGTCGATCTGCTTGTCTTGTACTTCTTAACTTGAATCTACTCAGTATTCTAACGGATACCTGATCTCTTGAGCAAGACAGCTCTTCTGACTTGAACTTCACTTGAACTCATTGTTCTTGTGTCTGATATCAATATTTTCCCTTGTCTTAGACTTGCCGACTTACGTCACCAAGTCTAGACTTTGATACCTTGACTACCGAACTAAATGATGTCCCTCTTAGGACTTAGTTTGGAGATACCATCTGAGTTATTGCTGTTAGCGTAACACCTTTCCCAATCAGTCCGCAAGTTCGTGTGCATCACTTGCAAGGCCTATGTGACAACAGAACTACCACAGGAGCATGCTGCCCATAGCCATTGTCAGGCTGCTCTAGTATCAAAGCAACTGGCAGAACCTGCTACAAGTTGGTCAGTGCAAAAAGGAAAGTCTGTATTACATACAAAGGTCAAGAAATTAAATCTATATACACACAAATACCATGCGCTTGCTGATTACCCTAATATGATCTGGAGAATGGGTACTACAGACAGCTATTCAACACAGCCAGTAAGTGCTCTATTGATATTTGAGTTATCTGATATCTAATCTGCCATAGGAAGAACTAGAACATTGCAGATCCAAGCATCGATACCCCCGCACACCCAAGAAGAAGAATCAGATGATCCCCAGCATTGCATCTCAGGAGGCTATAGAACATTTCGTCAAGAAGGTGATCGCTGCACATGCAGCGCATCAACAGAACCCAAGACCTTGGTGTGTCTGAATGTCTCCCTCCAATCACCACTCAATAGCCAAATATGCTCAAGCAACTGACAATCTCACAGTCTGCTTAAGTGAGCGACAAGATGATCCTGCCATTGAGGTGCGGTTGGTTTCTCAACCATACTCTCATTACTTTTTTCTTAGGACTTCATTCTATGCCTCAAGGACCATTTACTCACCTGAATTTGTGGTTTTACATATGACAGAGATGAGCACTATTTCTCCGATGCTGATTGCACATCAGTCCTTATCACTGATAACAAACTATACCATCATAGTGTTTTGCGGGTCAACTACACAACCTATGACTTGCAATGTGAACAGGACACGATTAATCCCCGCACTTGTGCTGACATCATGGTTCTCTCCCATGAAGAGGATAAGACTCACTCTTATTGGTATGCCCATGTGATCGGCATCTTTCATATCAACGCAGAGCATCAGGATGACACTGGATTATACTCAGGCCCAATGCAGATGGAGTTCTTATTTGTCCAATGGTTCTGCCAAGATAGTTCACCTGCAGGTTGGGCTGCAAAATGACTACACCGCCTTGAGTTCTTCAATGAAGACAGCCCTAATGGATATGGATTTTTGGACCCGGATTCCATTATTCATGGGGTGCACTTAATTCCAGGGTTTGCATATCCTATTGATCCCAAAGATCTGAATTCTGACTCCTGGTTCTACTATTTGAATATGTGTGCACTCATTTTTTAATTCTCACTATTTTAATTCTAACTAGATCACTAATAGATTTGTAGACTGAGATATGTTTATGAGATACCATGGTGGTGGAATCGGTCACAAGGCTACACGGGACTGGAACAATGTTCTTCAGCAAGAAGGACACAGAGCAGAAGAAGCAGAAGAGGCTGATGAGGTAGACATTGATATTGGGGATGATTCAGAAGAAGATGTCGAGGATCCATGGAATGATGAGGATGACGAGGATCGAGTTGTCGCTGATGAGGGCAAGGATCTTGATGACAATATTCTTGCAGAGGAAGGGTATGCATCAGCAAACTACAATGTTCTATACAGAACTGTACAGAGCTGTACAGAGCTTCACAGTGCCACAGTGCTACAGCTTGGTCCCCACTGTACAGCTCTGTACAGAACCTCCCAGTGCCACAGCTCACAGTGCCACAGTGCCCCACAGCTTCGAGTAGTAAATAAACAAAAACAAAAACAATATTTTTATACTTTGAATTGCCAATGTCAAGAGTTGAACTGGAGACCTCAGGCCTCATTTTCTCAGGATTATTTATTATCAACAACATACTTACCATTACACTATAGTAGCTTTATTATACCTCACTCAAAATGATATATATACCATTTCTCAAGTCACATTACCCAGTTTCTAATAACTAAAAAGCTTGAAATTTCATCAGGTCTTTTTTTACTATGCTATTCCTATTGGTATTTCTAGTCCTAATAAGCAAACATCAGTCACATTATTTGTGTGCCTGAACTTTCTTGAACACACCACTTTCTAGTATTTTGCTTATAACTTATTAGGATGTTAACCAAAAAATGTTGTGAGACTATGGATAGATTACCCTTGACAAGGGCTACAAGTTTGATTTTCTTCGAAAAGTTCCCATGATCTACCATAGTCACTCCTTATCAATTTTAAGGTAATAGACAAGACAGTGAAATTTTTATGCTCCATTCTGTGAGCTCTGTGGGTCTGTAACACACTGTGGGAATTGCGGCTCTGTGGCTCTGTGGTATCTGATACACTGTGGGAATCTGTCCCTGGCTGCACAAGAACACAAATTCTGTACTTCCTGTGGGAAAAGTTGTAGTTTACTGATGTGGTGCACTTTGACTTATCTGGACTGCTCACTATGCATTCACATCGATTTTCGATCACATCACACTCATTTACAACTTAATATTAATTATTAATTATTAGTCGTGTTCTGCGACTAACAACTTACCCAGCACACCGGTACCAATGAGCTTCCACGCGGCACTGCACATGTGTGTGAGGTTGTTGACTTTTAATATTTACATATCTCTATGACATTGTCAATACATTATTGTGTCTAGGATGTATCATGTAGATACAATATCTATCGACTCATTGTCAGTATGGCAGTGTGGTGAGGGGGTGTGTGTCATCCTGAGATTACCTTGCTCCGCAAGGTCATGTTCAAATGTACGTTCATATGTGCTAACATAAGCAATACTTTGTGGGAACAAATATATACCAAAAACCGATACCCAATTAGACCAGATCTGATCCTTTTCACAGCGATGAGAAATTTTTTCACGCGATTTGATGTTCATGGTGGATAACCTTATCGATCCCTGTACTGCTACGAAGTATTTCGCAATTTGCATCGAGCCGTCTTTCGTCATGCATAGTAAGTAGTGTTTGGTGGTATACGACTTTCAGATACATTGAGATTAGATTTTCAGTCGATGGACGTAACAACTATGATACTCGAAAATCTGTCATTGTCAGATTTAATGACAATGGCACAGACATCGCGCGAATTCCGATGTCTATGCAAAGATGTAACTGGACGCAGGTTCAAGTGCATTTTAGCACCATTTACACAAGACAAGTTTGATATGTTTGTTGCACTTTTGGAGCGCTCGAGGTCGGCCATTACAGGTTCCTGTGTGCTACACATGTTGACAGGAGTTATCGACTCTGAAGTGAGAGATGTCAACATTGTCACTCCAGAAAATGGTTTTATTCTACTGCATGAATTTATTATTGACACCCTCTCTTTCACGTCTATCAGCGATACTCCTCATCCTGCACTTGCACCGGTCATTGGACGTTTTCGAAAATACACTACAAACTTGCACGTCATCATGTTGTCAGTGTGCAAATCTCATCAAAGTATTCTTCATATTGTTCTTCATGCACCATCCACAGCAGATATGATATTCATGTCTAGCGGTGGATTGATGTGTTTCTATCCTCAATGGACATTAGCTGGAATCACCGTTAGAAGTCATTCGGCAGATGAGGTTACTTGGAACAATAAATTAGGAAGCATGGGAGACCTATCCGCTGAATTCAACATTGAAGAAGACACAGAATTTCTCGCACAACCCTGTGGACAACTGTGTCCTACGTTTTGGCATCACATCATTACTGCAACGCACCTGCACCTTTCTATTGATTGAGATGTCAATTGCTCAATCAAACCTTATCTGTCCAATCAGGACATTGCATGGCGATTGAACACATATTGTTTCAATTTGTTGTGTCCATATTGTATTTCTATAATGAGTGCAAACTTTGACGGAAATCACTGCACTGACGATTTGTAATTCTTATTAAAATTGACATTATCTGTTTTAATGGAGTTTTAAAGCGCAAGACATGATGTTCGTTGCAAGAGAAATAGAACATCGTCAACCAGTGAGCAACGTCGTAGAATTCAAAACAAAGTATAATGATGCGTTGTAGCCCTACCAACAGTTCTACTCTGGACTGTTTTATGGAACCTGTGAAAAGTCAGACACAGAGTGCAAGTACAAACACTGCTGTGATAGGAAAGGATGTCGAGGTTTTCACTGAAAGTCAGAATGTCCGAAGCGGGGAGATTCTCAATGAAGACATTGCCTGTAGCGAAGTCCAAGATGTAAACGATGAGATCAACAAATTGATGCGGGAGAAGCCGTTGCGCTTCGCTGACAACCGGAGCAAGGTTAAAAGTCGGCAGCGCCGGCCCCTAGTACTCGAGGGTGTTCCAATATCATGTTGGTGTGTTGACGACGTCACACGGTATTGTTTGGTCATTTGTTGTGGCGCGCGGCAGTCTAAATCGGGTGATGGCTGACTCTTCAGCAATTTTTGTGATGGGGCCCGGGAGTCCACCTTATTGCATCGAATCGCCAGAGATTGCCAGTAGCCGACATCCTCGGAGAAAATACCACGTTGATGACCATACACTGGCACTGCCCTACTAAAGCGGGCCAAATACCGCCTTTTGCTGTAGTGTTGCTTGACTCGAGGCAGCTGTGCAATCATTTGAATGTTGTCTTTTCTAATCAGGCATATGCAATGGCCTTGCTGCTGCGCCCCTAAATGTGTCTCCTTGAGGCCAAATCCAGCATTAGTCCTGCTCAGGACTCCGCGACTGTCTTTCCTTCCGTTGGTCTGTCTATATAAGGGACTAGCTGTTTCTGTTGTATATATCGCATACGCGGGTGACCTTGGCCTTAGACCTCAACTATAAGTATGGCTCTCGTCAAGTCCATCCCCCGCCGCTTCAAGGGCAAGAACGCAGAGCATCAAGGTTTGTCTTCTATTCTGCGTCATTTCTGTCTTTCTACTCATTTCTGCTGCAGCTACTCCACGACCTTCCAATGATCGGCCACCTAAGGCTAAGGTCAAGGAGGGTGGTTTCTGAAAGAGATTTTATCGGCGGTTGATTTGCGCTTTGATCATCCCAGTAATACTGGAGACTTTAGACTATACGGGCAAGTTATTTTTGTTTTCTTCTGCTTCTCGTCTCACCCTATGGGAATACCCAGTCGTCGCCACTGCGCAACCTCGTATTGCAGTAAGTTTTACGACGCCTTCAATCTGCCAGTCCTTGAAATTACTTTCAGTCTGTATTCAACGCCCTAAACCTGCAAAGGTACATATACATTTTGAATTGCAACGTGGGGATTCTACTGATTTCCACTACTAGCTATATTGGCACGTCATATTTGTTAGCATCAACAGTTTTTTTGCCCTTCTTTGCGTCCATTGCCGATATCTATGGCCGTCACTTTGGACTTCAATCGTCTCTTCTGTTTTTCCTTGTTGGCAGTGCCCTCAGTACGGGAGCTGTCAACATGACAATGCTTTTGGTTGGTAGAGGAATAACCGGTATTGGAGCCTCGGGTTTGTTGACAGTATGTGTACTCTTTGCGGTGAAGAACAACATTCTGATCATTGATAAGATTGTGCGGACAATATTGTCGGATTCATCCTCACTGGACACGAACAATATCCAGCAATCTGC
Source organism: Auricularia polytricha (assembly GCA_003316125.1). NCBI lineage: Eukaryota > Fungi > Basidiomycota > Agaricomycetes > Auriculariales > Auriculariaceae > Auricularia > Auricularia polytricha. The sequence goes on from QFEN01000318.1 coordinate 39,352, forward strand.
TATGTTATTTTTGTATTCTCTCGGCTTTTGCATAGGCCCTGCCATCGGTGGTTACCTTATCACTGCCAGCTTTCGCTGGGTGTTCGCAATCAAGTATGGATTTCCCGGTACACTTGATGAACAATGTTAACAGAAATATAGTATTCCGTGTGCTGCTCTTGCCATGGTTCTGTGTTTCTTTTTGCTTCGAAAACGTGTAAAAGGTGCCCAGCCATCTGAGGAACTTCCAAATTTCGCCAAGTCTATGACATCGATCACTAAGCTAGCCCTCATCGACTGGATCGGAACGTTCCTCTTCATTATAGGAGGCATTCTCATTCTGCTTGCGCTGAATTGGGGACCCAATGACGACTGGAAGGCTATCCATGTCATAGTCTGCCTGGTCATTGGTGTCATCTTCTTTGTGGCCTGCATTTTTTGGGAGGTCGTCTTGGAGCGGAAGCACCAGGCTTCTACCGTAGCAATTTCAGCACTTTATCAGGTACAGCCTATGCTGCCTCTCGAGCTCTTCCGGTCCTACGACATATGTGCCTTGCAGTATGCTTGCTTCGTGTCCGGCATCGTCATGTTTGTGATGTTCTACTTTGTTGCAATATCCATGACCGTGGTCACTGGCTTGCCGCCTGATCAAGCCGGTATACAGCTTCTCTACTTTGCTCCTGGCATAGTATGTCTTCGCACTACACCAGATCACTTAATGTCTCACTGTTATGATAGGGAGGTGGTAGCTTGGTGTCGATATGCTGGATCAAGCGTTTCAGGCAGGTTGACAACTACATTGTTTTGCTCTTGAACGTACATATCTAACAACACTTCCAGCCGATCTATCCAATCGTTGCTGGATCAATCGTCATGATCGTTGGTTTGGGTCTCATCCAGATGGGCATGCAGAAGAATGTACAAGGGCTTGTTAATGGGTGAGGCGTTTTCTGTATCGGTCGGAAGCAGATGACTTACATCCAAACTTAGTTTCATGTGTATGACGGGTTTCGGGGTTGGTCTAACAGCCGGCCCTGTTGTCGTTCAAGCACGTTTCTTGATGCCAGACCACGTCGCCGTAACTAATGCTCTGATGCTTTTCGCGAGTTCTGTCGACATGCCATATAGTGCGCATATTCAAATGATGTCTCGGAGTTCCGCGCCCTCGGTGGAACCGCCGGTCTAGCGCAATGCTTCACTGTCATGAACGCCAAAGTCAACTCCTACATTGTAGGACAGATACGAAGCGGCGTCATCTCAGGCTCTGACCTTGACGCCCTTGAAGCGTTCTACAGCAGTAGTGGCCTCAACTCCATCCAGTCGCTTGAAGGTCTGCCACCGGTTGTTCAGAAAATCATTCGTAATGCTTTCAGGAACGGTGTCCGTTGTAGCTTCATCTCCCTCATTCCTTGGGCCGGCTTGGCAGTCATCCTGTCCTTGTTCCTTTCCAAGATCTCTGATTCTGATGCTCAGAGGACCGATCATGATGAGGAAATGAAACCGCAGGAAAAGGAGGAGGCGTGAAAACCTTTCGATGAACTAGATGGTGACAAACATGATGGTATGCTCACTCAGCATCAGGATCCTTTTAAAACTTTCATGACCTCGCGAAAATGTAAATGGTGAACCTGGTAGAGGCTGTCAAATGATTTATTCTTCTTCTGAAACTGAATTCTCGACATGCATTTATTCTTCACTCCTATCCTATACTCGCCGTACAAGTCATGATCATGGTGTTGTTATGCCCACATTATTATCCCATCTACCTCCAATTGTCTCCTGATGACTTTCAGCCTGACTCACGGCGAGGTATCAAAATGACGCCATTCAAGCTGCCTGCGACCTTTGCACAAAGCTCTGGAGAATTTCCACCACGTCCCCAAATTGATTATTCTCCTCATCGCTCGCTGTCTTCTCAGAGATCGGTGGACGGACCCCCCTTTCAGGAAGGTAGTTCGACCACACCGGTTCTCCGCCGCGTATGACACATACGCCATAAGATGTTTTATAGTAGTTGAGTGGCGGGGCGCCTTGGTCTACAGCAGGATCCTGCTTGACCGGATTCCAAATCTTTTGAAGTATGTTGATGACCCGGTCGATCTCGGCAGCACCGTCGGAGACGATCAGGGGTGCAGCGGCAGCGGATAGTAGTGGCTCATATTGTTGGCGTGTTTGAGAAGTGATAGAGAGGTTCTGTGGGTTTGAAATCGATCTGGAAAAATTGTGCTCAAAATTGGCGACCTCAAGTCCAGCGAAGCCGCTGCTGATCCCTAGATACAGTCAGTACAATGCCATTCGATCCAGCACGACAATATATACTCACCCTGACGGAAAATGATTCTGTCTTCGGTTGACATTGTGTACTACTTTGGTTTCAAGTAGGAGTGCTAGTAGGTGATGATGGTCTGTAGCTAGCGATATCGATAAGGCCCGCATGCGCAGTTTGTCCCGAAATCTTGCTACGGACCTACGTTTGGTATTAATTGTGTTTTTTTGCTAAGTAGGCAGGTACGTAAGCAAAATTTCCTTTAGGCAATTGCAACGTACCTGAGTTATAATTAGGATTTACGACGTCATTGTATTGAATCTTGGAAATAAATAACGAATGTAAGTGCTCCTCCACCTCAACGTTCAACCTTCACTCAACCAAAACCAAATGAATTCCAGCTCAGGACCTCGTACTGACTATGTTGTTACATATCCGCCTGCATCCCATGCTGCCCCAAGAAAAATTGTCTCTTCTCAACCGCCTTCATCATCCATGCTGTTGTATTCCTCCCCACGGAAAGAGGAGCAAACATACTCGCCGATGCGTTTGAGAGGAGGTTGCATTCCTTGCCCTGTAAGTCGTTGTCCCGAATTTCAATGAAGACGAGCTGAATTCAAGTGCCAGGGCGGAGGAATGTGTTTCATCATTCCATGCCCATGTTGTTGTTGAGACTAATCAATTACCTTGACGCGGAGTCCACCCAGAGGGCAGGGGGTTTGCTGTCGAGAGTCTCGACCAACCTGACGTATACTACTACTGATGCTCGAGTGGAAAAAACTTTACCATTTCCAATTGACGCCATGATAGGTCCAAGTTTCCACACCAAGTATTCATCTCACATCCACGTTGTCATACATATTACTTTTATCTCTCTACATATAGGCAATACCATGTAGATGGATCAGTTGTTGTACTTGATTCCCTTCACACCTTTCCCTACCACCCAGCTTTCGTCATTCAACTTTCTCGTCACTTACATATCCCTGAGTCATTAGTCTAAAGGCTGGTTCGAGCTCCTTCGCAGCATAAGACTCTGAAGCAGCTTTCTGTTTCGACCTACGTCTTGAACTCGATCGAAGCTAGTACAGCTCCTTCGGTGTGGGGGATACCAAGCTGGAATACGCATAAGACTAACATTGGTTATGTGCACCATTCAGCTTTAGATCACGCTGCACTAGCCTTGAGTCTAGGCGCGATTTTCTTCACGCAAACACATCTCTGCATGTTGATTCATATCAATGTTGACAAGAAATGCGTTTTGTAAGAACTTGGTCTTTCAGGTGAAACCGGTGGGTGAGCAGCTTTTGTGGCACGATTCTGAAGGCCTCTAGGACTTGAGAAACGTTAAATGGCTAACAACCTGAATTCTGGTCAAATTGTGTATAGGAGAAAGGTAAAGGACCCAGGATAGTTGTAATTGCATGCATATACATGACGTGGCATAACGTGAGTCAAGTGTGATACCTAGGGATATACAAATCACCGCCCAGCGCCAGGGACATTGCGCCTCTCCCGCCGGGGACGCTCTGGTTGCTGGATAACAGTCTGTACGATAGTTACAGGGATGGAATCGAAGTTGAGTGCCTTGAGAAGTTCCTGTGCAGATTTGAGATATCAGCATGAAATTCTCGCTAGAAAAAGAAAGCGGAGATAGCTTGAGGGGAAATCGAAATAGGACTTACAGATGTGTCCTTGTCAATCTCCAAACCTGTTGCGCTCGTGTCAAGGGCAGACACCTCAGGCACATAGTTATCCTTTCGCTCGCGCTCTTCCTCCTGGAGCTTGAACGAGATACCGCGGACAGGCCCGCGCTGGATACGCTTCATCAAGTGGGTGGTGAAGCCGGAAACCTTGTTCCGGAGGCGCTTGGAGGGGACCACAGCCTGCGGGAAAGGAATGAGATGACACAAGCGGGCAGGGTGGACAGATACTGACAACTTCATCGATGATGCGCTTGTTGGTGTGGAAGTCGAGGGTAAGGCGGGGGTAGCTGTGCGTCATATGTCAGAATAAGTCACTGCTCCAGTCCAATCATTCATTGTCTTTCTTGCCAGACTTCTCGTCTTCCATCCCTGAGACCCGGAATCCAGTCAACCGTTAGAGATTAGACTTACTATTTTTCGATGAGCACACGGGCAGCCCTCTTGGTAGTTTTGGTGCGAACACGGCCCTGATCGCGGCCTCAAAAAGTGATAACGTCTGTCTAACACAAACACGCACCATTTTGTCGGATTTTTATTGTCGAGGACGTTGACGGTGTCGATGCCTTAAGGCTAAGATCGCGCAGGCGAAGCTCTCGGTAACTTCCGCAGTGGCTGAAAGGTACTATACAGTCGCACAGCCACTGCTTCAGCAATCAAATTTGTTTGAGTCCATAAGTCAGTCATCCGGCACATCCTCAAGGCCAGCAAGGTGAGCCCGCCCTAAGATCTACCTGAGACATGATGGTGCTGTGTTCTGGGCTTTACCGGTGCTTTCTCGCAGCTCGTCTTGACTCGCGCTTTCCGTAGCACGACACTCAGACGAGCATAGATACTCACATCGCGTTTGATAGAGTTACCCTTCCCATCCTGCCTCGAACTTTGATAATTCAAAATGGTCCGCGTATCTGTTCTTGTGAGCGCCTAATTTGTTTTGGTGCGGTGAGCCTGATCGTAATTTTGTGTTAGAACGACTGCCTTGTAGGTTAATCGCGTCTATGAAGGTAGCCGTATTGATTCGTCGAATTACTAGAACAACATTGTCAATGCTGAGCGCCGGGGAAAGCGCCAGGTTCTTATCAGGCCTTCGTCGAAGGTCATTGTGAAGTTCCTCTCTGTCATGCAGCGCCATGGTGGGTCTGCACTTTCTGCTGATATTCCTCATTCCTCGCTTTGTGATTCTCGGAGTTATAACTACGATTGCCGAGGCTTTACTTTCTACCCGGCCTTCGTTTTAATTCTCCGAAATATTGACTGTCTCTCAAAACCAAACAACGCTGATTCTCTCCGTCTCACGGATCGGGGTTCACTGTAGAGTCAACATCATTTTTCAACTTTACTCGTTCTTAGTCACATGGGCGCGGAATACTGACTTTCATGCGTTCCCTCAGGATATATCGGTGAATTCGAGATCATCGATGATCACCGCTCTGGCAAAATTGTGATCCAGCTCAACGGCCGGCTCAACAAAACAGGTGTCATCTCACCACGTTTCAATGTCCAAGTGACCCAGATCGAGTCCTGGGTTAACTTGCTCCTCCCTGCCCGTGGTTTCGGGAAAATCATCTTGGTGGGCTGTTCTGAACCTGAGATTGGAACACAGGCTGACTTCTATGGCGATGACAGACTACTTCATCAGGAATTCTTGATCACGAGGAGGCTCGTCGCAAAAACGTTGGTGGGAAGCTTCTGGGATATGTCTACTAGAGTTGTATGCTATGTCGCCCCAAAAACTATGCCATGCATGCTATGCATGTTTCCTGAGCCCAGATAACTGCTTTTGTGTGATTTCCTGTATGGAGTGTGAGCCGAGCTGGAAGCACAACGTAGCCAAACAGAGTGACAACATTTCGGTTGTTGGCGGTATACACTTGTACCATATATTATATACGCGCTTTCGTTCTGCAACAGGCATGACGCTTCCTGCAAACGACGTTTTCTCGTTAGGTCTCGCGCACGACCAGCCCCGTCGCTCGAGCTCGCGTGCCCGCACTCCGTCACTCCCACGTCGCTCCTCTTCCCCAAAAATATCTTTTTCTCCACCTTCTTCCACGTCGAGCAGCGTCGTCTTCTCGTCACAACAAGCAAATGGAATGCCTGCGAAGAGGGGACATAAGCGCAAGGCGTCTGCAAGAAATAGTTCCCAACAGCTGAAACAGAACGGAGAAGCGACGATAGAGGAACTCATAGAGGAGGTCGACGCGCGGATAGCACGCGAGCGCAAGCTGTTCCCCAACGGCTCACCTGATAAGCGCAAGACAGTGAAAAAACAGATTGATTGGGAGATTCCTCGCAAGGCGTTGCATTCATCCATTGGTGTGTAAATCATTGACTCCCCTCAAGGTTGCCTGCATCTCTGGTCTGACGAGCAGTTTTTGGCAGGTTTCTTCACAATATATCTATACACCTCCAAAGGCAACCCACAAACGGTTGTCATTGCCTTGAGCTCTGCCCTTGCTATTCTTGTTCCAATAGATATTCTCCGCCTCAAGTATCCTCTCTTTGAACGCGCCTTTGAGAAATGTGTTGGGATCTTTATGCGCGACAGTGAAAAGGCAAGTGTGATAGACGCTAAACATGCACTCTGGCCTCACATACCGTCAGAAATCATCTAATGGTGTCATATGGTATATTCTCGGCGCTAACACCGCGCTAATCGCGTTACCTCTCGACATCGCAGTCGTCTCAATCCTTATGTTTGTGCCTTTCATCTGTTTTGCCCTTCCCTATTCATCGTACTCCCACAGCCTTTCTTGGGCGGATACAGCCGCATCTACTTTCGGCCGTCTCTGGGGCCCACTCACGCCCCCGCTCCCTGCACGACTCCTTGGTCTCCCTCTTGCCTCTCGTAAAAGTCTGGCAGGCTTCATCGCAGCCTCACTCACAGGTGCTGTCGCCGCCGCCGGATTCTGGACGTGCCTCGGCCCGATAAGAGACAACTTGACATGGTCCTGGGACGCTGGTGTATCGAGCAAGTTTAGCGGCGGGAGTGTGGAAGGTGGGAAGGTCTTCAGTGGGTGGGTAGGTCTTACTGTTGTGACTGTGTGTGCGGGTCTAGTTTCGGGGGTTGCTGAAGCACTTGGTGGGTGTGTTTATTCGTCGCCTCGTGTTGTTTGCTCATTCTGTGATGCAGATTTGGGCTCTGTGGATGATAACTTCAGTCTACCAATAATCGCTGGTGGCTGTCTATGGGGACTCTTCAAAGTCCTTGGTTGGCTAGGCGACATCTTTTTATGATTCCCCTGTTCAACTTCTCTGCTGTGATCTTCGCCTTCAGCTTCAATCATACAATTTCAGTGCTCCATACGTTCAATTCTTCAATAGTGGATATTTTACCTGATATACGTCGATAGTGATGACGGGAATGTGAGACGAAACGATCATGACGATGGATGATATATTAACCGATTTCATGCGTTTATCCGTGCTGCTTATAATGTGCTGGTTAGTAGAAGTAGAGTACTATAGTCATTCATCCGTATACCAAATTCAAGCAATTTTTGTTGTCCCTGTCGGTGCCAGCGTCCTTGTGCTACATGCCAGAGCAGTCAGACCTTGCCCAGCGTAACATCAGCCGTCAACATGCAAATGTCATTAGGAGCAGAGCGAAGAGATAAGTATCAATGTACCGTAACATCATGAAGCAATCCGAGGTGAAAAACGTGCCCAATCCAGCAACACCGAAGAATAAGCAACAAAGCAAAGTGGAGTTCGAAGCATTGTGATATCTACCCGCTGACGCGGCCCGTATACCCAGCAGCACCAACATACACCCCCTCAGCTGTCAGCACGGCCGCATGCCCGCCAGGTGTGATCATTGCGACATGCCCAGTTGGCGTGGCGCTCGCTGTGAAACCTCCATGGGTGCGGTATAGTGATCCTGCGCTCGCATGTGTAGACCAGAAGCTGTCGTATGTCAACGGGCCGCTCCCGTTCACATTCCCAAACGGAGACTGCGAGTTGGTACTGGGCTGCGAATGAGATACCTGGGGGTTGGACTGATTTTGGAGTGAGGTTGCGTGGTAGGACTGGGTGAAGGAATACTGGGGAAGGGGTTGGGGCATGAAGGGGTTGGGTTGGGGTTGGGAGGACTGCCGGTGGAGGGGCATGTAGGGGTTGTATGGCTGGGATTGTGCGTGTGTTTGAATCAGGATTGGTGTTTGGTTGTGTGACGGAGCCTGGGACTGAAGTTGAGGTTGAGACTGCATTTGCACCTGCGTGAACCTCACCATAGTTGCTGGGTCGCTAAAATCGAGGGAGCTGTACGGAGGGGCTACCGTTGCTGAGTTTGGTGGTTCCTCGGAGACAGTATCGGATTGCGTGCTGGGGTGAATAGAGGCGGGAGCAGGTTGAGACGGCTCCTGGGAGGGCGCCTTCTCAGGGAGGGTCTGTATAGTATGTAGGGGCAGAGCAACAGATTTTGAGGTGTTATTGGTGAACGAATTTTGCACGGGATTCGGTGCTAATTCAACAGGGGAATCATGCGGGGACGTAGGCCCTCGGGAATTATCAGGGGGAGGTGCTTGGCTATTGACGACCAGCTGTGAGATCTCATCGACCACCATGGGTGCGGGAGGTTCTGGGGCGGGTGCAATCATAGACAGCAGAGGGACTGTTTTTGCGGGTACAACAGGACGCAGCCCGCGTACCTGCGAATGATGGAAATACAGGTTCTCGACCTCGTTCAAATTTTGGCGTTGCTAATTGATCGACGGTCGGGCCATCAATGACCACATAAGCGGGCAGAAAAGGATAAGAGAGCGTACCCATCCGTGCTCAACCTTGAGCTTTGCGTACTGCAGGCGCATCTGTAATTGTTTCGAGAGCTGGGATTATCGTGTGTTAGGGATATGCATGGAGCATGTCAGTCATCGGAAGGCATAGAAAACGTACGTGGTTTGCTTTTGCTCGCTCCAAAGTTTGCTTTCGTTTCTTTTGCTCTGCTTCGTTTAACTGGGGAGGTGTTAAAGCGACCATGGCTTGCAGGTAAGTTGGTTGCAGAGAGACTGGCAAAGTAAACTAAACCGTGACACAAAGATCTTAATAGTAGAGTTTCCTCATTTGGATTGCCGCCGGATTCTCCTTTTCGACCAAAAACACTGCGGAAGACGATGAGCAGGCTTTGATGGACAAGTTCACTGCACTCGAACCGACGCGGCTTTATTCATCATCGACGTCGGCCACAAACAAGAGGGCAAGCAAGGCAAAACTTATTTCTCGATGGATTGGCAAGCTACCTGCTGATATTCACTTACTGGTCCTTAACCACCTCCCCATCCCCGACATCCCTGCCTATGCTCGAGCATCAAGGGCAACCGCTGGTTTATCCCGCGACGAGAAATTATGGGAACGACGATGGAATGATCTAGCTATTACTCGGAATGCCCTGGATGACACGTTAGACGACCTTGAATCCAAGCAAAAGCCAAAAGCTAACAATTGTTCGCCTCCTACAATACCTGTAGATGATGATTTTGGAGAATTCACGTCTGCCCCGCGCACGCCATCTGTTCCATCTCTCTCTGCTACATTTACATCATTCGCGTTCACAGACGCATCTCCAGGAAAGCAGACTTTCCGCGCTCAGTATACACGCGCTCATTTAATTCTTAAACAATGCTTGGCTCCTCTGCAGCAGCCACTCCATGCAGTCCTTTCCGCGCTCACCCCACTCATAGGCACATCTCTGTTGTCCCAGGCTCGTTCTCTCCGCCTCCTCAGCTTCTTTCTCTCTCCCCGCCTCCAACCCGTAAGAAATTGGGACAATCTTCTCGCTGCTCTGAAGGCTGCCACAGATCGCTTTGATGTATCACTTCTGACAGCCTTTGATGATGCTGATTCTCGTGGAGATGCAGTGATGATGAGACAGGCTGCTTATGCTAGCTGGGAGGTTTGGCCTGGGTTTGGGGATTGGGAGATGGGCAAGGTATGGGCCGAGAAGCGAGAGATATTGTATGAGCAGGGTCGTTGGAATCCGCTAGCTAATTTCACGTGAGTAACCTACATGATCTGTATCTTTTGAGTATTCAAATGAGGTGCGCAGAAACGAAAATGCCCTTGACTTCACACCTATGGATGAATTCATGGCTAGTATCATACGTGCGCTGGAGGAACATGGCACGAGGGCTGTATTCGTCTTTCCGCCAGCTGCTGGAGTCCTCATTGGGTTCGCAGAGCGCGTTGCCAACGAAGTCGTAAGTTCATATTATGTCCATTTCTCCACTATCTCATAAGTATTGGTATGTACAGGTTGGTGAATACATAGCTCCGCTGCTGACACGTGCCAGAGAGATATCGAATGCTCTTTATCTCACTGCCGCGGCTGCTAGCTTCAGGGAATCATGGAGGATTGTAGATGTTCTCACTACCGTGTCTAGTGATTTCAGCGGCAAAGGTCAAGACAAGGCAGAAGATGTTGTGTAAGTGATAAAATTCCTGGCATACTCGCTCTTATACGTTGCCTCGACATTGCTCCCTCCTCCCGGAGTACCGTTAGAAGTATTGCTAACTACGCAAATCTGCAGGTTTATGATGTTTGAGCCAAACATGGACGAATACCTTGACGAGGAAATAGAATCATTAAAACAAGCATTTGAGGTGATATGCAAAGAGTGGGACCGGTCGGTACGTGCCTCCCCTCCCACTCCCGACAGTTTTTGTTCAAAGCCGACCTTCCGACTTGCAGACATTAGCACTTGCATCACATAGTTCATCCACGCAAACACAACAGACCCGCTTCCTTACTGCGCAGAATCCGGCTCTCATGAAACGTACCGTTCTAGCGTCATTCACTAACGTGCTCCTATTACCTGTGACCATAGTCCCGCGTACCGTTGGTGCGGGAGTGGTAGCTGTAGGGGGAGCTGTCGGTGCCGTCGGCACAGGGATGGTCCAAGGCATTGCGATGCTTAATCCACAGCGGTGGGTCGGTGGTACAGGATCGGTGAACAACGCAAAAGAGTATGCCAGCTTTGGGGGCGCCGAAGAGGCCGCTATCTTTGATATCGGCGCTGATGATGAAGAAGGAGGCGATGATGGTGTCGACGAAAGTTCGATAGCGCTATGTAAGTATTTGTTGTGATGTGGATTGGGAGACTCATTAGCCACAGCATCCACACGGAATACTGCTTCGATTGCTAGCACAAACACAGCTGCAACTCCCTTTGCGCCATCTACATTAAGCATCTCTCAACCAAACGTAGCTTCCTCTACATCTGCGACGAAACCGACGCTGGCGCCAACAGAAAATCTCGATCTCTTGTTATCTCTCGATGTTGCTCTCCAGTTGATTCACGCAGACCGTGAAGCGCTCAAACGACTGGAGACATTTGCATCGTACCCTGGCCAGTATGGAATGAGGGTAAGAGAAACGATTGAAGAAGCATTCTGCGAGATGCTTGGGGTATTGTGTAACAGGCATCTAGAGAAAGGTTTCGGGGTGTAAGTGACCCATTTTGCTTGTCCGCCACTCGCTTGGATGTGCGTCCTAAGGTAACCTTTCGCATTGGCAGAGCAACGGAGCGGATGAATTCATACAAACCGTCAGAACACGAAGAAACTGCCAATGTAGCGCCGCTGCTGCAATTCTTTGAGCTCGTTCACATCGGGGATACAATTCAAAGCATGGTACAAGTATTCTTTGACAAGGAGCTGGTATGTGCGTTTTGAAATCATGGCGTTTCTCCCGACTCTGCTACCTGTGTCAGGCTCCACACATCGACAAAACGGACTTCCTGAATGTGGTCGTGAGAGAGAAGAAACGCTTTGAAAACACGCTCGATGACTGTGTTGCTGCAGGGCTTAATGCTGGAACACAGGTGTTAATGAATCAGGTGTGTAGTTTGTGCTCTCCCAATCCTTCTTGGCGAATTCACTGTTGCGGTAGGTTGAGCACATCATCCTGACACTGACAAAACCACGGGAATATTATCCCCCTGAAGACGCTCCTCTAGAATTGGGTTCCACGCAGGGCTGTACAGAAGCTATCCGGTGCCTGGATACGCATTGTAGGCTTCTCAAGGGCAGCACGAGCAAGGAGGTGCTTGAAGTGTTCTACCAAGAGGTCGGAATCCGGTTATTGGCGTCAGTGTTCAAACGTTGAGACACTTGTTGTGGGAGGCTAATATGGGGCACAGTATACTGCAGAAGCATATCAAGCGTCAGATCATCTCTCTGAATGGCGGATTCCAGGTCATTGCCGACCTCAATGCTTATTACTCCTTTATAGCTTCTCTCAAGGCTGGTCCATTTTTGCTGATTTCAGTCGCGTGGTGCCTGATTTCTTGTGAACAGGTACCCAATATCACTGCGGATTTCTCGCATTTGAAAATGTTGGGACACGTCTTTGTTGTGGAAGACGCAAAGGATCTGGCACAGATCGTGAGAGATGTAACAAGATATGGTGGGGCGTATCGACCCGAGGTATGCAGTTTTCCATCGCTATCGTGGACCGATTCTGAATCACGACATTTTCGCTAGGATATTTATGAATTTATTCAACGACGCGCCGATTGGAAAAAGATTGAGAAAACGGTAGACAAGACGATGTATAACCTGAGCTTCAAGGAAGATTGTATTATTTGCTGAGGTCAGGGCCGGAGTGTGCCATGACGCTACATACCAACCGTGTTATTCATGCGTTCTGATGTTTCATTGTTCGATGGATCAGAAAATGATGCCTTTGAAAATCATACTGCTGGCAACTCAAATACCCTCGTCATTAAATGACATACGATATTTCCCTACCAGTATGAATCGTCCTGCACGCGAGGATATATATATATTCCCCCGTTTGTTGACCCTCTAGGCTAGCCTAATGTGCATGTTCGGTGCGCAGAGGTGTGTCCATTGGCTATGTATATATAATATGCTTATTCACCAACATAGATCGACCCCGGCTTCGCTATAAATATATCACGGCGCCTATCAGAACTCGAACGTTTCAATTATTGTCGGAAAAATCCCCTTGCGACACATTCATGATTACGGCTGGTACTATTAGTAGGAATGATTTACTTACGAATGCATAGAGGTAATTTGGTGTGCTAGAGGGTTCAGGCCCAGCCAAAACCCACAAATGATGGAGTGTGGCCGACGGTGGTCAGACGTGAGGATAATTTGCGAAACCTGGCATGCGACTCAGACGAGATGGATCGTGATAGAACGCAAGAGGCGTGCGTTCGCAAAATCCCGAATATACAGCTCTTCGCCCCCGACTCCTACGTTAGTAGAGGAGGCCTTAGTCGAACACAAAAATCACCCTCTCTCTACTTTTCTCTGCACCCGATTTGATCCGATTCCCTTGATTTCCCGGCTGTCTCCGTGGCTGTTCTTATTGCTCCCTCGTAGTTCTCCATCATTAATGGAAACAACACTTGATGTCCTCCTCTGCTGTAACAATTTCCTTGCTTGCTTTGCCTCTCCCCATATGCTCAACAAGTTACAACTTGGCCTGGTTGGTTGTATGATTTTGATTGGCACCCACCAGTCTTTTCTCATGAGAATTGTGCATTTGTTGCACGTTATCCCTCTGATGGCCAGCTAGGTTCCTGCAATATATACATTTGTTTGATGTCTGTCCAAGTATTTGTTTCTTCACTGATCTCATCTGTCACATTGTTTACTGTCGGTTCCCATAGATGGGGGATCTTAGTGCTCTGTATGCTACTGTGGTCAGTGATGATTTTGCATGGTTTTCTTTCCTGAAGGCTCAGGGAGCTTTGTCATAGTTAGCTATGTTGTGCATACTCAACACAAACCCCCTCTCTCAGTTGATAGAATGTTCAGCCTTATTATACTGCTATGTTCTTATATACTGCAACAATACAATTTGATTCAATGGGTACACTAGTGCTGAACAGGTATAGGTAGACCACAATGGACAAGCTCTGCACAATAATGCTCCTATATTTCAGTGGTGATTGCCTCTCAACATATTTCTGCTCTTCATCATTCTGCTCTATCAGCAGGGCCTTCAGCCGGCTCTCCACTATCACCACCATCAGCAAAGACCTCTCCACCTGTTAGCTTTATGCAAGCTTGTGTGGATCTGCAGGACAGATGCTCTCAGTCATTGCATGCAATAATGCAATGTCTAGTATATTTACCTGCAGGGGACAGGTGCTCTATGTAGTGTGAGTAATGGAAAATATATGAGTGAAATACAATGTGTCTTACCTCAGTTGTTGCATGCAATAATACAAATGTCTGAGGTATGCAGACTCAATGCTGTGACTATAAGAAGGAACAGAGCTCTTGTATGTAGAGGTAGGTATCTGAGACTATAAGTGGCTCTAGGTTTATGCAAATAAAGGATTCAGTAAGTACAATGAGAGAAACATATGATCAGGGCAAACAATGTAGAGTACAAAATAATAATAAAACAAAGGGCATGTATTGTCCTGTCATTAGCAGACACAGCACATGCTTGGCCAATTTTAACACCACTAAGTTCCACCTCAAAAGTCACTAGATCATATTGACAGATAAAATTATGTAATGCAGAGTGCTCCAGGTATTCATGCTTGTACCTCCATACTGTACTTTGGCAGTGACTGTAAGATGTGCTACTGGCACTTCATGACCCCCAAAATATGCTCCGCAATGTTACATAGACAAACATATCAATGGTTGAAAAGTTCTTCAGGAGTTTGCAGCCTGTACCTAGTTAGAAAGACATGACAGAGAGAGAATAAAAAAACTCACACAACATCTGCTTGACACCATTCCTTCAGATGATAGCAGACACCTTGATAAAGGACCAACAGTGTATCACATGACCTGAAGCCAGCATCTACAAGGAGGTACTGTCCTTCTGGGATCTGCAGGTTGTATTGGCACACATCTGTTGAGTTTGGACGTTTCGAAGAATGAACTGCTGGCAGGAAGCAAGATATTAGAATGAGACATAGCGAGCACAACCAGCCTATACGACGAGGCGACACAGTGACGTCGGCCGATGCATCCTCGATATTATCTTTTCATTGCTATGCCATTTTATATTTCTGTGGTACCAAACTAACTACGTATAAAGCTATCAGTATTTACGTTCCAACATCTCAGTTTTCTATCAAGTAACTGAGATGTAAGCCTTATATTTTCTCCTGTCTTTGTACACAGCTAAACAGATACCATTAGAAACATTCTACTAGGTACTATACTCGCTAGAGTTTTCTATCAAGTAACTGAGATAAACATTCTACTAGCTCTCTCTGTCCCCTCGCTCGCCTCTGATCACCAGAGGTTATGAGCCCTGACACGGCTATGGAAACCATGCTCCCCAGCTCCAATTCCGCATTGTTCAATGTCCCCAAGCTCGCCGAGGATGGCAGCAACTGGATTACCTATAAGGAACAAATGTTGACCGCGATTGGTGCTCGAGGTCTGATGCGTTACGTTGACGGCCGTGCAGTGAAACCTACACCGTTTACCGTTGATCTTAAGACGAGCGTGCTGATGAAACCAGATGGTTCGACGCCCAGTCAAACAGAGATAGATGAGCTCGATAAGAAAATGGATGAGTACTTTCAAAAAGACTCACTTGTCAAGCAGCAGGTGTTTTCTACAATCACAGATCGGCTGCTGCTGCGTGTGCAGAAGCTCGAGGGCGCTGCAAAGATCTGGGAGGAAATTTGGGACATACACGAGGGCAAGACTGAGTTAGTCCAGATTGACCTGCGGAGGCGTCTGCAGGACTTGAGGTGCGACAAGAACTCAGACCCAAAAGCTCACCTTAGCGAGCTCATGCACCTACACGAGTCACTGGCTGGCATGGGTGCAGACGTCGAGGACCATGACTTCTACGCCATCATCATTGGCTCCCTTCCCAAATTGTATAGGCCGCTACTATCGTCGATAAATGCAGCAGCCAGAGTCACCCAGAAACCCCTCACCCCCTATGAACTTATAACCATTGTCAGCAAAGAGTACGAGCATCGTGCGCTTACCGAACACCGTCCAATGAAGAAGGGTGGTAATGCTGCACTATCAGCAAAAGTGGGTCAGCAGAAGCCTAGGGCTGCTGCTGGCTCTAACGCACCTACTTCTGATATTACCTGTTATAATTGCGACCAAAAGGGCCATTATAAAACAGATTGCTGGCGACCGGGAGGAGGAAAGGAAGGGCAGGGACCTAAGCAGACCCAGAGGCGCGGAGGGCGTCCCCAAAAGCAGACAGCTAATGCTGCTAAGGAGAGTGAGCCTTCTGACGAATTTGCATTCATTACATTAGATTTGGCCGCTGTTGCGAAGGACTTGGACATACCTCCTGAACGGCACGGCACCATTATGGACTCAGGTGCCACCTCCCATTTTTGCCCAGACCGTTCTAAATTTACCAACTTCGTCCCTATCCCACCTCAAGACGTACACACAGCAGACAGTTCAACCATGAGTGCCACTGGTCGTGGGGATGATAAAACAGAGTTGCCTTTGGGAGACAAACGCACCACCGTGACACTGAAGAACACGCTATACGCCCCAAAAATGACCTTTACCCTTATTTCCACGAACAGAATCACATCCGCTGGACTCGCTGTGCTGTTCGAGGGCAGGATGTGCAAAATCCTGTCCGCAGGTCCCAAACACCAACTTATAGCAGAGATCCCTCAAGTGGAAGGCCTCTACAGTGTTGTGACTGGACGTAAGCATCGTGCTAACCTCGCAAAGAGCAAACGTACCATCTCCGAGGCCCATCGTATCCTTGGGCACGTTTCCCAGACCGCGGTGAAGAACATGGTCGAACGAGGGCTGGTTGAAGGCCTGGACCTTGATGCCTCATCCTCCCCGGAGTTCTGCGAAGCCTGCACTAAGGCTAAGGCTGCACGTCAGCCATTTCCCGATGAGACAAAGAATCACACTCTTACCTACGGGGAACTCATACACATGGACTTGTGGGGACCAGCCCAGGTGGCGAGTTTGGGGGGTTGCTGGTATTATATGACCTTCACAGATGATTTCTCCCGTGAAACCAAGGTTCAGTTCCTGAAGTTGAAAAGCGACGCACTTACGGCTTTCAAACATTATGAGGCGAACCTCATCCGCCAGCATCCAGACGCCCGTATCCAGAAGGTTCGATCCGACCAAGGCGGGGAATACCTAAGCGCAGATTTTGATAGGCATCTCAAGGAACAGGGTATAGAGCGGCAGCTCACCATACATGACTCACCGCAGCAAGATGGGGTCGCTGAGCGTCTCAACCGCACGCTGGTGGAGTACGCATGAGCCATGTTGTTGGCCTTGGACTTGCCGAAGTACCTATGGGCCGAGGCCGTTAGTTATGCCACCTGGCTCAAGAATCACCTACCTTCTAGGGCGATCCCTGGACACACACCCTACGACCTCGTCCACAATGTCAAGCCCAACTTGGGCCAGGCACACGAGTTCGGAGCAAAGGCCTATGTCTACGTGCGAGACACTGGTAAGCTTGAAGCACGGGCGGAGGAGGCCGTGTTTGTTGGCGTTGATGGAGAGAGTAAGGCCTATAGGATGTACTGGCCTGGGAGGCGCAAGATTTCTGTGGAGAGGAACATTAGTTTTTCCCCGATGGTGACATATGTTGTCCCGGATGAGGGGGAGTCCCACAGTATCACAGCACCAATGTCCGTCCAGAACAACTCACCTCCATCCATACAATGGACAACACCACCCATCCCATCCATAGAACAGGTAACACCACCTATCCCATCCACCAAACTGGTAACACTGCCTATCATACGCAAGCAGCAAGAAACTCGCACTAGGCCCACACCAGGATATTATGCCTCTGCAGAATGGAGAGAGTGCAAGAGTCGTCATTGAGACGATCCTGGAGAAGGAAGAGTTAGACCTGGTCGATGAGGCAACAACTCACTTCATGATGGCCGCAGTGGAACCAGAGCCCACCTTGCAGCAGGCGTTAAACGGTCCAGATGGCGTAGAGTGGCAGGAAGCGGTAGATTATGAAATCAGCCAGCTGGAGAAACTTGGCACATGGGAAGTCATTCACGCACCGCCACACGCTAATATTATCCCATGTCATTTTGTTCTAGCCACCAAATGTGGACCGAACGGTGAGAAGTTAAAGTTACGTGCGCGCCTCGTGGCCAACAGCCAATGCCAGAAGTATGGCATTGACTACTTCAATACATTTGCGCCGACTTCGAATATGATCACCATCCGAATGGTACTGGGAATGGCCGCACAATGGGACTGGGAAATCCACCAGGTCAACATCAAAAGTGCTTACCTATACGCGGACGTCAAAGAAGAAATCTACATGCGCGCACCACCTGGTTACCTGAAGGAAGGGGATGAGGGAAGGATATTAAGGTTGAGGAGAAGTTTACTGGGGCTGAAGCAGGTGGGTTTTGAGTGGGCAGAGGAGTTGGCAGGCGTATTTGCTAAGATTGGGTTCACGCGCTCACAAGTTGACCAGGCAGTGTTCTACAGGCGTACGGAGGACGAGCATATGGTCATTACGGTCTCCGTAGATGACATGGCAGTCACTTCCAAGTACCTCACCCATATCACATGCTTCAAGCCGCAACTCCAAGAACAGTTCGAAATCACCGACCTTGGAGAGCTCAACTGGCTCCTAGGTCTCAAAGTTGTTCGTGATTGCGCTGCATGCACCATTACGTTTTCCCAAGCCGCATATGTGCGCACCGTTCTCGAACGTTTCAACCTTACTGACGCCAAGAGCTCTCAGACTCCTATGGATGTTGGAACCATTCTCTCAACTGACCAATCCCCATCGACTCTTACCGAGCATGAAGACATGAGAGACGTCCCTTATCAGCATGGTATAGGTTCCCTCATGTACGCAGCTACAAGTACACATCTGGACATTGCATTCACAGTCGCAACACTATCTCAGTTCATGCGCAACCCTGGACGAGTTCACTGGGAAGCCGCCAAGCGCGTTATGCGCTATCTAAAAGGCACCAAGAGTATCGCACTTACCCTAGGAACATCGGATGGCGGAATCGAGGTGTATGTTGATGCTGACTGGGCATCCCAGCCCCACTGTCACTCGATGTCTGGTTACATAGTCCTCCTGAATGGCGGACCAGTTGCGTGGAGCTCCCGAAAACAGTCACTCATCGCATTGTCTACTGCGGAAGCCGAGTATATCGCGCTGACTACGGTCGCGCAAGAACTGCTATACCTTCAGCTCCTCATAAACGAGCTCTATGACGTACCTACCACACCCATTCCCGTTCACTGCAACAATCAAGCAGCAATCGCCCTAGCGTCCAACACCAAGTTCCATTCCCACACAAAACATATAGACCTCCACTACCACTTCGTTCGCTCCCTCATAAAGAACAGCACTTTCACTCTGCAGTATTGTCCCACGGACAACAATCTAGCTGACGCGTTCACAAAGGCACTTGCGCGTCCACACCTTCAGAAGCTGAGAGCTTCGATGAGCCTGGATTCCGCTAGAGGGGGAGTGTTGAGTTCGGACATTTCGGAGAACGAACCGCTGGCAGGAAGCGAGATATTAGAATGAGACATAGCGAGCACAACCAGCCTATACAACGAGGCGACACAGTGACGTCGGCCGATGCATCCTCGATATTATCTTTTCATTGCTATGCCATTTTATATTTCTGTGGTACCAAACTAACTATGTATAAAGCTATCAGTATTTACGTTCCAACATCTCAGTTTTCTATCAAGTAACTGAGATGTAAGCCTTATATTTTCTCCTGTCTTTGTACACAGCTAAACAGATACCATTAGAAACATTCTACTAGGTACTATACTCGCTAGAGTTTTCTATCAAGTAACTGAGATAAACATTCTACTAGCTCTCTCTGTCCCCTTGCTCGCCTCTGATCACCAGAACATCATTCCAGAGTGAAGTGTCTGCAACAGATCTGTCCCACTCACAGAGTAAATAAATAAAGGAGAAATAAAAGTTGTGAATGAAAAGACAGTTCTAGAGCAGGAAGCCTTTCTAGTTCCACATGATATCATGATCTTTATTTGCTGAGAATATCCGAATATAGGTACTATCAATGGCACTGATGCAGTTGTGAAAGAAGTGGAAGCATGTGTCATTGGTGATAGTAGTAAATATGGAAGTTTCATCTCTAGGGAACCAAACTTGGGAGTCATAGAATATATTTTCAGAAAAAATATATAAGCAAGTACCTGAAATATTTAACATGAATTCAGCTATGATAATGAAGTGAATTACATGATATTCACCTTGAAATTGTGTCAGAAGAATGCTGGAATCGTTCACCAAGAAGGCAAATTGAAGGTTCTGTGACACTAATACACCATTGTGAGATTGCTGAAACCCATTGGCCTGGAGAACTAGCACCAATGCCTCAAACAACTCTAAGTAGACACCAAGATTGTGCTTGATGCAGTCTGGGTGGCCTGTAAGGAGTTCACAAACCCATGCATGACCTGTCAATACTGATGTGTGATATGGGATGTGAGGTGAAGGAATTCAGAAGAAGCAATAGTAGAAATTAACTATCTGAGTCACTAAACATGTTATAAGGACAATGAGTCGGTGTCTGCATATTTCCTTGCACTGCCAGAGCTTGAGAACAGGAGGATACATCTTTGCTGATTGTTATCGGTAGCTGGTATCAATAAGCTGCACCATCAGAGACCCCAGGGTTTTCCAGATGGTCATGTGATAGTGTCACATGACCGACAGATTTTTGTTTGCATTTGCATTTTCCTTACATTTTACTGCCCTTTCAGAGCCTAAGTGTTCACACTAGACTCCCACATTACAGAAGGTATTATTCAGGCTGCAGAGTAACACCTTTGACATAAAGCAATCCGACTTGAAGGTACACTCAAATATGAATGAAAGCAATTATCTGCTCAAGCAATACTTCCTCTTGATGGCATATATAGCCATGTTGAATGCTGAGGTTACCTTCATACTAGAAAGCTTCAAAGACATGTTTTGCAACATTTTTGTCAAGTGTCTGCTTCTCCCCAACAGCTGTATGACATGCCAACAAGAATACAAACTTAGCTTACAGTGCATCTATTTGTGTGGCTGCTTCTCCAGAAAGAGTAGTAAACATAATGTTTGGGGGAACAAGTTTGGGCTTATTGTTGACAGCTGCAAGTATCTTGATCTGCACTGTGCCCAGGTTGGCTTTGTCAGATCACCACAAAGGACAGAGTTGCATTGTCTGTCAAACTCTAATCAGAAAGTGTCTGCATGTAAAAGCAGATGTAGATGTCCTCCAAGCATAGTTCCTGTCCAGGGCCATCTGTCTTCACTCGAAAGGAGTGAGCTGCTTGGAGAGGGATGGAAGTAAACACTGCAGTTGGACACAGCCATATTCTAAAACAGTGCTTCACTGCCCTCGAGACAGAGAGGCAGTCACTTGTGATAGTAGAGTGGGGCAGATTTGTGGATATTGGCAATTCCTTGTGGTGACACCAGTTCAGTGCACAAGTGAGGTTATAGAAAGATAAAGCATGATTGAGGTGGTCCAGGGACACATTGTGAGAGCGTTATGGCTTAGAGAGATGGTGGAGCCTATATCTTGCGAACCATTTTGAATATCCCCTTGAAGATGAGCCCACATGAGGTTAGTGAGAGTGCTAGTGCAGTCAAGATGGTTGACTGGACATGGGTCCAGAACCAGCCGATCATGTAAACCATTGTTCAGACCAGAGACATTCTTGCTTTTGTGGATCTCGCAAATCACACAAGGCCAGCATCTGTGTGCTGAGAATATTATGACATTCAACGATGAACTATAGTTTTCATTCTGTCAGCAGAAACTAATGATGGGGGGCTGGCTTACATCAAACTAGGCACTGTCCTCATTTCTGCAAGTGTGTACAAAAGCAACCATGTCCTAACATCTGACCAAGCTCAAATGGTGCCCTGAGCTCCAATGATAATGCAGACAACACATCTGGTGATATAAATCCTCAATGTCTTTGTAGAAAGCTTTATAGAAGTCACTACATTGCCTATGCGGACTGTAGGACTTTGTTAAGACCGTGTATTCTAGGGCGGATCCGAAGGACTTGGCTTCACCTTGTGCGCTGCACCCCTTACCCAAGTACATGCCCTTAACTTCTGGTGGCTGTTGATAAGTTCCAGGCCATCAGAAAGCGTACAGAGACCAGCTGGAAACTTGTTGGAAAGTGGATAGAAGGATAAGGTTACATTAGGCGGAGCCTAGAGTAGAAATTGGCTGAGGTAGACTACCCAAGGGTAGAGCTGAAGATGTTGTCTTCACCAGGAATCAATCCCAAGACACAGAGGGGACAAGAGACAGGAGTGGGCAGAGTCTTAGATGATATTTGAACTGAACTAATACTATGATTGTACATGGGTTTATATACTATAGAATTCCTGACGGGTTTCTGATGGGAGCACAGTCATCAGAACATAAGGCTATGCAGAAACAGAGCTAACGGAAATGAGGTGTCAAACAGATCATCAAGAATGGAAACAGAAATGAACTGAACAAATGGAACAATTGAGAATGAACTGTCAAGCGGATCCGACAGATAGGGGTCTGATTAAGGAACATACAAATGGGGAAAACCAAGGGAAACGAAGTAGAGACTGGATCTGAGAATATGGAAGTCCAGACTGAAAGATAGGGGTCAGGAATGGAATATGACAGACTTGAACAGCTGATTTCTAGTGTCTCCTCAATTCAACAATGGTAAATGCCTGTGACAATGCGGAAGGAGGGTACTTTGTCATTTTTTTGCGCTGATGACTGTAGATCAAGTATGAAGATCATGGATTCAACACACATACATGATCAAATGAAGTAGCTTACCTTGAAGTCTGATAGATCGGTCACAAACAGAGGATGGGGGTGAAATGAGTGTTGTCTTCATCAATGGTGGCCAAGTGTGACGTTACAAGAATGTTACACAAGTGTTGAGTCAACTTTTGGAGGACTTGGGTTTTGAACAGAGAAAGCTGGCTGAACTAAGATGATGATTCAGGGGTGAAAAGGATCAACTACTGTACTTAGACAAAAGGACTCAGTTAAGTACTACAGAGGAATTATGAGTATAACATACACCCTCCAGGTCCTCTATGGGGAGGGCCTGCTCTCTTTTGGTTTCGTGAGAGAGTTAAGCATCAGCCAGACGCTGAGTAGCCTCAGTGAGAACTAGAACAAAGACAATGCAGGTAAGCATGCAAGTAATCAATTGTATAATTAATGACTTGGTACCAGGTGTTGCCTCAGAGGATGTGTCCTCTGACTCTGCAAGGCTGGAAGCACTCAGCTCAGTACCAGCCAGTTTGGGGTCCCTGGTATTGTCAGGTGAGCAACAAGTCTCTGGGGAGTAGCGAGGAGGAGCAACTGGCCCTGGGTGGATATGAGCTGACCCATGCTTATGTGGGCAGTTGTCCAGTGAATGGTGATGGGTGTGTAGGGGCTCATAATGATAGGGATGACGAGGCTCATCGCATTGTTGAACATACTGTTCAAAGTCATATGATGCGTGACTTTCAGCACATAGGAATTCAGTGAGGGCATCTAATGCCACTATGTTCCCATGGTTCTGCACAGGTTGGGTACTGTGCCTTCTACAGCTACCTTGATAACAAGGACACAAGCCACCATGGCCATAACCATGATCACCCTAGGGGTGAACTTCACCAGGTTCTCGGTGCAGGCGCGAGGTGTCAACCGTCATGGGAGTACCATGGGGTGTGGGATTAGTGGGAGTGGACAGTGAGAGGGTTTGGTGAGGAGTGAAGGGTGGTAACAAAGGGCTTGAGAGGAGGATATCTTGCTCACATTGTGGGTCATGTCCCTTTATATGGGCACCTGCATATTGTTGGGTGAGTTGTGCCTGAAAATCACTGATCATGTTATCAATCAGTGATAACACTCAGCTACGAGCCTCAGGAAATGAGCTAACAGTTGCGAGAGGGTACCCAACTGTGATCCGACAATATTATGGGGGAGGTTTTGGATCCCTGGGACTCCAAGGGCTTCAAGATATTGTCCGAGGGTGTTAAGACTGTGCTTGAAGGGCAGATCTGAAGGGCTAGGCTTCAGCTCGTGCGCTGCACCCCTTACCCAAGTACATGCCCTTAATTTCTGGAGGAGAATAATGACAACTGGCTGGATAGCTTGGCTGAAGCTGGCGGGACTAATAGGGGTTGTCTGGAAGTCAGAGGTAAGATCCCCAGACACAGTCTGGGTAGAAACAGAACAGGGGAAGACTTAACAATGGCCGGCAGAATATAGTTTGGCTGAGGACAGTGAAACCGATAGGGGTCGGCCGGAGTACAAAGGGAAGACTACCCTGGACTAGATCCGGGTAGAAACCAACATGGAGTGGACTACCTGAAGGTAGAGATAGAGGGGTTAGTCTTAGGGATATGATCCCGAGACTCAGTGGGTTGGCCAGGAAGTGGAATCCCAGACTGAGAGGAAACACAAGAATGAACAGAGTATAAGATGTTGTCTTTACCAAGAATCAATCCTAGACACAGAGGGGACAAAAGACAGGAGTGGGCAGAGTCTAGATGTGATATTTAAACTGAGGAAGTACTATGTTTTACAAGGGTTTATATATGATAGGAGATGCAACAGGAATGCAGTGAGCGGAGTTCCAAGGCTGTGAGAGGAACATATGGAAAGGCTAAGTTGACAGGTGCAAAAGTAACTGACACAGGCCGATCATAAGAAACAGAGAGCAAAAGGAAACATGAAGCAGGAACAAGAATGATGGCAGAAATGAAACAGTGACAGAGTGATCAATAATGGAAATGGAAATGAACTGTCAAGTGGATCCAACAGATAGGGGTTTGATCAATGAACATACAAATGGGGAAAACCGTGGGGCATGAGTCTAGACCAGATCTGAGAGTATGGAAGTCCGGATGGGAGGATAGAGGTAGTTACAAGAGGATGTGCATATGGGAACAGAAACAGGAGTGAGGGCCAGATTGGATCCGATGATCCGATGGAAGACTGGTCTGGGAATGAGGGTCAGATTGGATCTGAGAATATTGAAGTCCGACCAGAAGATAGGGGTTGTAACAGAATATGACAACTGGATTGGATCCAACGATCTATTACTCATATTATCTTTCTACGTTGTGTCAGATTACTTCTGCACAGCGACTCCATCCGTTTTCAATTTGCAAGGGAGGTACTCTTGACTCTGGCAGCAATGATGACATCATGTGCCCTCTGGATGGTGTCCTTCATCTTTTGTGCAAAGATGCGGACACCAGGGTACTTGAAATTCATGTCCCAGATCATTGAGGTGGGCTGATATCTGTAGTTTAGGACAAACAGGGGTTCTCCAGCTGGGCTTGAACTAGCAGAGTTGATGGCAAATTTGATTGCAGGTAGCTTGATGGCCCAGTCTGATTGGTTGGGAAGGATGCACTGCCTCAGCATCTGCGTGACCACATGATTAGCGTGTTTGGTGGCTCCATTGGTCTGGGGATGGAACAATGTTGACATATGTAGTTCTATGCCAGTAAGCTCATACAGTTTCCTCCAGAATGTGCTGGTGAAGAGGGTGTCTCAATCACTAATAATGCGTGAGGGGAGGCCATGGAGTTTGTAGACAAGGTGAAACATCACCTCTGCAATATCCTTTGCACAGTAAGTCTGTTTTGTTGGGGCAAGATGCACCATTGATGTTAAATGGTTGATGACGACCATAATCATGTCGAAGACACCATGCAGTGTCTTCAATTCTGGGAGTGGACCTATGAAGTCCACTCCAATGGCTTTCCACAGTTGGGTGGGGATGTCCAGGGCTTCCAGCAGGCCATATGGGAGATGGTTTGATGGTTTTGATGTTTGGCATGTCAGGCACAAGTCACAGAAGGCTTTGACATCTGCTGCAATGCTTTTCTGCCAAACATTCTCATGAAGGTAGGTGAGGGTCTTGGATGGGCCTAGGTGCACTAGGATAGAGTAGGCATGAGATATAATAATCTTGTGCACTCACTGATCACCTATCTGCACATCTAGGACACATAGTATCTGGTATGGTGGTGTATTGCTCTGTTGGTGGGGTGGTGAGCCAGGCCAAGCACTGGGTAAGTCATTCTCTGCTAGTGCCGAGCCTCTGTGGCTCCTAGGAGCAGCGGAGTGCCTGTGTAAACTGGGGCAGACACAAAATTGAGGAGAAGTGCCTGTGGGGCATCTTCCTCTTCCACGCTGACATATTCACTCAGGGCATGCACTGTTCCATTAGGCTCATTGCTACATATCCAGGACAAGGCATCCGCCAGGGTATTGTCCTCGCCTGGTATGTAAATTATTTCAAAGTCAAACTCACTTATGACTTCAAGCCAGCGGACTTGGCAAGGGGATAGCTTCTTCTGGGTGGTCAACCACTCCAGACCCTTGTGATCAGTGTAGATCTGAAATGTTATCCCAATGAGTAGGTTCCAGAAATGCTTCAGTGACTCCACAATTGCTAACAACTCCTGCTCATGCACAGGGTAATTTTTCTGGGCTGAGTTAAATTTACCTGACCAAAAGGCAACAACATCTGCGGTTGGTCATTTGAGTCCTTGTGACAGGACTCCACTGGCACCTGTCAATGAGGCGTCAGTCCTGAGATTCACAGGCTTTGATCCATTAAGTGCTGATGTGATTGTCAGTGCATGTCATCAGACATTACGATGGGTGTGTACACAAGCACATATGAGATCAAATGCCTGCTGGTCAGTGGGTGTCCACATCCAGTGGGTAGTCTGGGCAGCAACCTTTGAGAGGTGCTGCATATCAACGCAAACACCCTCACAACCAGCTGCGAGGTACCCAACAGACCCAATGAACTGCATAAGCAGTTTCTTTGAGGTAGGTGTCTTCCAATTTATTATTTTATCAACCTTATGTGGGTCTAGACGAATACCCATATTGTCAATAATGTGCCTGAGAATAGTGAGTTCAGTCTTGAAAAACTGGAGCTTGTGTTCACTTAGGTAAAACTGATTCTTGCGCAGGGTGTCAATAACAATTTTGACATGCTTAATGTGCTCTTCAACAGAGTCAGAGTAAATTACAATATGTTATGCTAGTAGCGATAACTCAGGTGGTATCTCTGAGCTAAGTCCTAAGAGGGACATCGTTAGTTCAGTGGTCAAACATATCGGGGTCTAGACTTGGTGACAAGAGTCGGCAAGTCAAGACAAGGGAAAATTTCAGTATCAGACACAAGAACAATGAGTTCAAGTGAAGTTTAAGTCAGAAGAGCTGTCTTGCTCAATAGATCAGGTATCTGTTAGAATACTGAGTAGATTCAAGTTTGAGACTACTGGACAAGCAGATCGACTACTTATAGGTAAGAGTTCTTTAGGGCAGGATTACCAACGTAATGGTAAGGGTAGAGGGTACAGCAGACGGGGATCAAGAAGGCAATGCAAGATAAGAGATAACGAATCGAGGCATACGGCAGGCACGGGGATCAAGGATGCTGTACAAAAGACAAGATAAGAGATATCATATCGGAGATAAGGGAGAAAAAGATAGGGGAGTCATGTTATCGTAACACAATATCATCAAGGTAGACATCCATGAATACACCCAGGTATGGACTGAAGATGTGATTCATCAGTGACTGGTAGGTTGCACCTGCATTACAATTCCCGATCTGCATAACATAGCTAATCATTGTCCCATTGGGTGTTGCAAACAGGGTCTTATGTACATCCTCAGGGACTATGTGGATTTTCTCATATGCATCTTTGCCATCAAGGTGTGACTGGTATGGGTGGGACAAGACATTATGAAGTATAATTTCAATGTCAGGAAGGGGTGAAGCTAGTTTCCGCATGTTTTTGTTGCACTGATGGGTATCTAGGACTGTACAAAGTCTTAGTTTACCATCCTTCAATGCCTTCTTCATCTTTATCATTGGGACAGTATTTGACCCACTGAAGAATTCCCAGTGCCCTGTCTGGATATTGAGGCACAAGCTCCAACCCCCTCTAAAATCCTTGATAGCATGAAGTTTTACCCTTACTTTGCAAATGTCATTGGCACTATCGATGGCACACACATCACTTGCCACCCATCAGCCACCAATTGTCAATTTTCTCATGACCGCAAGGGAAACTCAACACAAAACTGTCTTGCTGCCTGTGACTTCAACATGTGCTTCACTTACATGTTGAGTGGGTTCCAAGGGTCTGCGGCAGATGCTCATGTCTACCACGTCACTCGTTTGACAGACTTCACAATCCCTCCAGGAAAATTATATCTTGTTGATGCTAGTCTGGTCCAGAAATGAGGGTCTGGAATACAGGATATGATAGAGGGCCTCGAGGTGGGAGACTTCATGGTAGGGTAACCAGACACAGTCACCTGTTGAATACTCAACTTCAAATAGAGCACTGGTGCCCTGTCCTGAGTGTGAGTGGATGTGAGAGACTGACCATTCCTCTACTCACCCAATCTTGGAGATCTGTTTGATCTGGCGACCTGGGAAACATTAGTTGTCATTTTGGATGTGAGGATGGAGAAGATGCACATGAAACACCAGATGGAGACTGCGTTGTTTGGGGTCCAAGGGAAGATCCAACAAGAATGAGTTGTTCTTGTAGTCCTTGAGAATTTTGTATGGTCCCACATACTTCGGGGCAAGTTTGCATGCCAATCCCTTGGGTATTGAGAGGTTTTCGGTGGATAGATAGACCAAGTCGCCTTTTACAAAAGGCGATGTGCTGATCATTCTGGTGCTAGCCTCACAATTGAGTATGTTGATGGTTTATGACCCCAGCCCACTGACTATCCATTTTCTGTCATACCCGATGCAACCCATATTGGACCCACTCATGTCCGACGTTCCCACAACCTGATCCACCATACCCGATGCATTGGACCAGTCCTTACAAGATACCTTGATACCTCGAAACCTTGCCCAATACACCCGGTTACCCGCTCTTTACAACCAAAACCCTTGTCACTCCTTTTCTTGACACTATCCATCCCCTTGATACTAGTCCTGACGCTTTGCATCCATTTCCTGTCCCATCCCATCTTCATCCATTGAACCTGCTGTTCCCACGCATCGGACTCAGTTTCCCATCATCGGAACTGCTATTTTCACACACTAGCTATTCTCTCTCTGACCTAAAGACACTAACTATAATTCTTATATCAGACAGCAGGCCCCTTGATGAGTTACTTGTGCCTTATCATAGTGTTTGCTACCACCTTGCTGAATGGGATTGTGCAGGCCTCTTGTATGTTGGCTTCCAACTTACTGCACTCTCATACTTACATGTCTTGTAGACCCCACAACCACCAGTAACTATTTAATCTATGTCACACAACACTCCACAATGTTGTTGAGTGGATTTTTGGTGTCATCAAGAAGCACTTCCACATTATTCAGCTCCCTCCTGAGTACAGCTCAGACATTCAATCCCACATCCCTCCAGCATTATGTTTAGTTCACAATATAATCCGAATTCACAACCCAGATGATTTATTAGATTACCGCCATGTGGATTCAGACAAGTGGAGTGCTCCATACTATAGTGGTACACTTGCTGATGGACCTCCAACTGAAGCAGCGCGCACTTGTGCACACACACAATGTGAGCAAATCACACAAGATATGTGGGAGGACTATTTGGCAGAAAGATGACATCAAGGGCTGCCAATGCCACCTGGTGTAGAAGAATAGTCAATGTATTGCCCATTCAAATGTAGCCACTGCTTGAATTCATGAATGTACACTGATACACTGCCCATCGAACTCTATATAGAGCATTACCTCTCTAAAAAAACATATGTCACATGTCATGCCTTCAGAACCAAGATGATGAGGATACATGGCCCATCGAATTCTATACTATATAGAACATCATGCAATTGCGATAGTAACATGACTTAGTTACTGCCCTTCTCGTGAGCCTGTATGTAGTCTGCTAAGAAAATTTTGCAAATACTGTCTTGCATAATATTGAGGTAAGAATCAGCAACTGCAACATCAAATTGAAATACTTTGATCATCTTGAGAACCTCGTGATCATCCAGATCATGCTCCTCTTGCACCTGGTGGATGGCCCTTTGCTTGCACATTTGGAGTGGCTCAACAAAATAACCTGCAACAGCTTCCTGAAGCACAATAGTTGCAGTATCAATACTGCTCGTAACCTTTCCCCCATTGCCTTTTGGTCCTAAACCAAGTGGCACCCAGTCTAGGACCCCAAAGAAATCAAGCACAACACTGTGCCTCAGGCATTGTCAACATCCTTAACAATCTGTTCTAATTCTTCTTATCTTCTACTACTAGCTTTCTTTTAATATTTCCAAAGTAATAACTAAGAAAAATAAAATGCCCGCACCAAACAGCTCCCAGAAAACCAACGCAAATGGAATAACAGCAAGATCATCATCTAGACTAGCTACAAACAAAATAATGAATGTCAGAAGTGAAGTCAATGACCCTGTGAGTGCCAGAAACCATCTCAAAAAAACGGCTATGTCCATCAGTGGCAAACCCTACTCCTTTGACAACTTAGCAGACATATTGTTCCATATCACGCAACTGCCCAGAATAGCGCTTCCAGCACAAACAGCCATCAGAGCAGTTGCCTTTATATTAGAAGAAACCGCCAACATCGAAACAGCCACCACAATTGCCAAACATGTCATTGCCGCAATAGCACCACACATAGCCAAGATCCATGAGTCCTTGGAACCCATAGATTCATCAGTCAAAAAGATGAACAACACACAAGTAAAACTGGACAACACCACCTCTGCAGTCAATGGAAACAACACCAAGTCAATAACTGACAATGCCTCCATTGATTCATGCCTGGAAAAGATGCACAAACCAGTCACATCACTAACCACACAAATCAAGGCCGCTCAACCCAATGGATACAAAGCAGCACTTATGTCAGGTCTAAGCAGCAATGATGATCCGAACCCAGTGATAATTCAAAGAAGGACCAACACTTCTGTATATCCTGCCAATTGGAAGACCACGCAAGCTGGAACAGAGGATGTCCAGAATTCAAACGAAGATGCCACTACCTTGACTCCAGACAATCGGAGAACAACATGCTGTATTTCCCAACAGAAGAAGTGTGGACCCAACTTCAAGCCCCCCCAAAAGCAAAACCCTACTCCAGACCAGTCCCAAATCACCCACAGAACCAACAACAAATGCAGGACACACTAGAAAGACACTTCATCTCCAGAGGAACAAGACCATCAAGAGGATGCTACCTCCCTCCTAACGCTGGTTTCTCCAACTGACAACGACACTCACAACAACATCACTCTCAAATGCCAGTCGCCTCATCTAGCCCATCCCCTTATGCATAATACACCAGACAACCAGGCCATTAGACTCCGAATCTGGCAAGAAAACCTCAATAAATCAGCAACAGCTCAACACTGTATATTAAGTGGCCCATTTACCGCCAAAGACTACAATATTGTAATTATCCAGGAACCCTGCATCAACCTACTAGGTAACACGAAGGTGACACCAGACTGGAATGTTATATATCTGACGC
Source organism: Auricularia polytricha (assembly GCA_003316125.1). Lineage (NCBI taxonomy): Eukaryota > Fungi > Basidiomycota > Agaricomycetes > Auriculariales > Auriculariaceae > Auricularia > Auricularia polytricha. The sequence continues at coordinate 70,781 of QFEN01000318.1, forward strand.
ACAGATACTCCCATCGCAGCTGATCATGTGCAGTCACGCTCATTCATAAGCGCATCAATATGAACAACTGGCGCCAACTACCCTTCCCATCAGCAGACGTGGTAGTCATTCAACTCAAGGGCCAATTTGGAAAGCTAACAATCTTCAACATCTATGACGATAATGAGAAACGAGAGGTAATACTTACCAAATATCTAGAGAATGAAGGCCAATCAATCCAAATGACAACCTCAGCATAGCCCTGAAGCGAGCAATAGAAGAAAAGGTACCACAAACAAAACCCAGCCACCACGCAAACAGATGGTGGACTTGCAAGCTCACCAAGATGTTAAGCAAGAAGGACCAGCTAAGTGATCTATTGCATAAAATGAGAGGTTTACCTGACCACCCAGCACATGAAGAACATCACAAATATCACAATAAGGTAATGGAAGCCATATGCAAAACGAAACAAGAACACTAGATCAATTTCCTGGAAGAGCTGGATTGTCATATCCCGTGTTCTAGCCCCTATTTCCGGACCGGACTTCCATGTTATCTTTGGATCCGATCTAGCTCCTATCCTGCTTCTCATTCCCCACATGTAACAACCCCTATCTGTCTGGATCTGCCTGACACTTAATTCCCGTCTCCATTCTCAATTGTCCTGTCCATGTTTTAGTTCAATCTCCATTCTGCTCTTCCATTTCATGTTTCCTTTTCCTTCTTGTTCCTTACAATTGGCCTGTGTCAGTTACCCTTGCGCCTGTCAACTTAACCTTTACATATGTTCCTCTCACAGCCTTGGAACTCTGCTGACTGCGTTCCCATCGCATATCCTATTGTATATAAACCCTTGTAAACCGTAGTACATCCTCAGTTCGAATATCATCTTAGACTCAGTTCTTCCTTGTGTTTCCCCTCGGTTCGGATTCCTTCCTACCTACCTCTGAGTCTCGGGATAATATCCCTAAGACTAAACCCCTCCGCCTCTACCTTCAGGTAGTCTAACCCCTGTCTGTTTCTATCTGGACTTAGTTCGGGATAGTCCTTTACCCCTATTACGTATCACCCCTATTAGTTCCGCTCACCTTGGCTGAGCTGTATCTCCGCCGTCCGTCCTTATTCCACCCCAGAAGTTAAAGGGCAATACTCGGGTAAGGGGCGCAGTGCACGAGCTGAAGCCAAGCCCTTTCAGATCCACTCCTTGAACACGGTCTTAACATGGATCAGCAGA
>QFEN01000319.1:22808-39094 GCA_003316125.1 Auricularia polytricha
AGAGTCAAATAGATCAACAATAGACGCGCTATGTCCTTCCGTATTCTCTGCCTCGAACTAAAGCAGCCTTCAGTAGAGAATGGGAGAATACAAACAAAGCACGAACCTTGTCTGCAGCCACCGCCTGATAACTCTTGTTCAGCTTAATCTCAGTGACTGCGAATGAGACTCACAGCTTGCACCCATTGGCCGGTCTTATTGTCTGTGTCAATGAGCCATTGATGAACATATGGCATGAAAAAATGCCCAAGGTCAAATTCCAGCTGTCCCCTTGCAAGCAATGAGATTTTCGCCGCAGATCCATGAAATCACTTACTTAGGAGCAAATGCCTTGTACATCGATAGCAACGCTTTCGTTCGTCGGTAGAGCGAAAATACATCTTGTATAGGTACGTCTGGAGTGGGACCATTCATCGACGATTCATACAAACGCTTTGAGGAGTTCTGAAGTTCGTTTACAAACAGTGGAACCTGGGCTTCCACCACAAGAGAAACCAGATCGACCTCTCTAAACACATAATATCAGTATCCCGAAGTCAAGCTCCGTGCAAGGTCATACCCAACAAGCGGATCAGCGAATCGCTTGTCCAGCTGTTTTGCTGCCTTCTCTAGTTCGTCCGTCATCAGCAACAATGGCAACGCCCGGTTGACTCCGGGGCTTGCTTGCAAAGATCCCATCTTTTCTTGATAATACTGGACTGACACATCTTGTATGCGAGTTGTCAAGTCTGACAAACGGGCACTGATATCTGCCTCAAAACGCTCGATGAGTCCACTCTCCCGTACGTGATCGAGAATAGTGAGATATGGTTGGACCGCGCTGACTTTTAGGTTCGGCAAGGCATCCATGGCGTGATATAGAGAAGAGAGGAAGATGTTGTAGAGTCCACCATAGATGGATGCCAATAATTCTGACTATCAAGAAACTCAGCGACGGGTTAGATCATGTGGGTTAACCACGCACATCCTGGACGGGCCACTTGTCAATCTCGAGATCTTGCAATACCTTCGTGATGCCTTGCAGGGCCTCTGGTATGCACTCCATGGGAACGTCGCTACGCTCATATAGTTGCTTGATCTGATCCAAGAAACATGTCGCACGATACGTATGGTTTATGCGCCAACGCATCGCACACTCGTTTATAAGTTCCACGTGAGGAGGACTGAGAATACTCAGGGGAACTTCATCAGCATCGTCCACTTCGGCGCTGAACATAAACTCTAGATCCGTGACGAGACAGTATTCGACGAGACGCCTGTAGAACTTCTTGGGATTTGGCGGAATGAACGTGAAATTGTGGCCAACAGGAATCTCCTCATCGTCGTCCCCCTGGTCGCTGTGGCTCTCCTCACCTTCGTCTGCGGCTCCAAGGAACGAATGTCTGCTCCCAATCGAAGTATGTCGCTTCGTCCCACCAGGAGAGTCAATACGAGTAGAGGACAACGAGCCTGGACGAGCCCCCGATGCGGGATAGATTGAACCATTGCCCGAAGGCATGGACTTGGCAAGTTCGGGATTAAGCGACATCATCGCCATCATGAGCTGCGAGAGAATTGAGGTTTCTTGAGTGCGCCAATGATTCCACGCAGTATCACTACTGAAGTCTTCCCTTCTACCGGGGAATGGCGCGCCAACGTTGATATTCTTAAGGCATGTCTGTGATATGCGCACGGTTAGCACACAACTCTTCCTTTTACTTGTCATCTCACCTTGAGGTCTATAACAGCAGCCTACTGATGTTCAGCGACAAGATCTGCTGAGAGAACATGACTTACCTTCTCTGTACATGTTTTCCGCATCCTATCCACCTCGCTCTGTATAGCGTTCTCAGGAATCTTGAATAGGCGTGCCACAATCATCACAAAGGGCATATCTGAAATATTCTGGCTGATGCTTGGCTGTGTGCTGATGGAATCGCCTCGATCGCGCGACGCTGATGCAGAGTCGTACCCCGAGTCATTCGAAGACTGCGCCAGTGCAAGCTTGGCAATATACATATCCAGTCGTGAATTGAGCTCGGGCGAAACATGGCTGAGAGCCTTCAAGCAATCCCGAAGCATCCTCACGAACTGTGCAATTTGGTTGTTCACCTCAACCTTCCACCCGTCATCAGCGAGCGTGGGCTCCTTCCTGAGCACACTGGTGGCTTGTGAGGCAAACATCAAGATCAACTCCTCTATGCTCCTGTTCTCTTTCATTTGCCTCCTGAAAGCGTCTCCCATGAACTGCCCATAGAAAACAGCCATAGTTCGCCTTGTTAATTGGTCAGAATACCTGCAACCCTGGCGTGAGTGTACAGTCCCAAAGTATAGCGCAATGATGCCACGGACGCAGAATCTTTCCCCATTGCTATATTCTGCAGTCTCTGCTCCAAGACTTTGAGAAGTTTCTCTGGAAACTTGACGCTCTTCGACCCATCCCTGATGTCCTTGAATATGTCACCTATGGATACAATGGAGTTGGATATGGCTCCTGAGAATTTTGAGTGGTGTTCCTTCTCCTTTACCTCAGAGGCGTTAGCATGATGATTCGATACTTTCGGCTGGATGACATAGCTGAGGATACTGCAGATGACAGAAAATACGTAAGGTTAGTGCTGGAACGTAGGGCAAGGGTACGCACGCTACACGCAGGACATATCTATGTCGCGGATCCGAAGACAATCAATTGCATGATGGGCGATGTTGGCTGATGCATACGTACTCGAATAAATCGTCGTCGTTGACACGATACTTGGAAATGCGTTTCTCGTGAGCACTGCTATCGTAGCTCCGCTTGGACATGGGTCACAGCCGATATTGAGAGTTCTGAACACAGCACGGCCGATCAAGTTTGAAGAAAGGAGTCAGATTCCGATAGATTGACAGTCGGCGATTAACACTCTTGGTGGAAGGAGGAGAGCTGAGATATCTACAAGTTGATAGAAGCTGTACCACCGAATAGTTGTATCATAGGCCACTTTAGCCCTTGACAAGCACCGACAAACACACATGTCCCGCGGCAGAACGCGAATTCTGTACTTCCTGTGGGATGGGAAAAGTTGTAGTTTACGCAGAATTCTGAATTGTTACGTCAGCAAATTTTTTGATCGAAGATCAAATAGTCACTCATAGGACCTGGTCAAGGACGCGCTGTAATATGCCGTCTGCACTTGCGAGTCAGTTGGCCGCATCCGCATCTCTAAATGCATCTCTTCTCGAGGCCCACACCAGCAAACGGAGACGGACAGAATCTTACCTTTTCACTGGTCGAGACACCGACGTTCATGACCTCGACTCGATCCATGCACTTGCCAGCAATGCCTTTGCGCAATTGTCTTCACTGTCTCCTGCTTTTACTGCGCGAACCATAAAATCGGGTTCAGATGGCTCTTCCCTGCCAGTGGACTTCGACCAGACTTTATTCTCCGAGGCTGCAAGAAATATCGACCGCACAATGCAATCTCGCGACGCGAACGCGAACCTTGACCGCACGTTGCACGCATTTCTATCCTTGTTAGGACCGTGGCTCATGGAGGCGCCCACAAGCAAAGTATTAGAGTGGCTGGTCAGGAGATTTCGGTATGCGTTTGTACTATTTTGCGAGCTTCTACAACTGACAACGTCTGTGAAGCATCAATGAATTCAACGTCGATGCAGTTCTTTCCCTCTTTTTCCCCTATCATGAATCCCCACACTTTGTCAAGATGCTCTCAATTCTACACATCTCGTGCGTTTTGATCTTCGTTTGTGTCGGTTTCGTTTTTGACATCCTCTCTCAGCCCATCTTCCATCTTTTCATTTCTGCTACCGTTTAAATCAGCAGCAACGCCTCTTGCACGGAGCTCGATGGTCAAAGCCATGGTTGCCAACCAAGCGGTGGCCAGATTTATTGCATCATTACTTCCAACTGCGATAAAGGGTAAGAATGTGTCTGAACCCACTCTAGTACATCCCTGAATATATACGCTGTTAGGCTCGTGCTCTCATCGCACTCTCGTCGCGTTCAATGCGGCCACGATGCACGACTATATCGCATCTTCACTGGGTCTAGATGAAGGCATTCTCGCGTTTCTGCTGTCGGCTCTCCTTGCGCCGTTGCAGACTAGTCACAGTGACGCCAACGCAACTGTGAGTCTCGCACGTACGACGCCTCAGTGTTGCTGACATTCTACCTTCCCTTAGCTTGGTAGTTACGTGCTGCTCTCCACACTCTCGCATAAAGTGTCCCTGTCATCTGCTGCCGTCGCAGCTATTGTCGGAGCAATGGCCACTTCAGCTGCTCCAAAAGGAAAACGGGATACGAAGGACAACAGATCTAGCGTACACTTCATCAAAGTCGGCATTGCAGTGTGCTCACCTCAAGAGGAACTTGGGGCTTTTCACGCCAACACAGGGAATTTATGTCTAAAGATGCCGTAAGTCAACTTTCAATGCCGAGCATTTTGATGTTGAAGTCATGGTCGTAGCGCATTTACGGAGGAACTTCAAGGTGCGGTTCAGTTCGTTGGAGCGGATAAATTTGTCTTGCCGCTCCTCGAATGTCTCAAGCCCCGGTATGCGCAGGCTAACTAAACCATCGGGAAGAAGGACTAATTATCTTCCAGACTTGAAGAGCCTGCCGTGTCCTCTCTTTACGCTGCAGTTTTCAGCGCCCCGGGTACCCCTCTGAGATTGCTTGAGCGTTTGGTGTCCTCGCTCATACGCCTAATTCTCGCTGGCAATGACGACGAGTCTGTCGCAACTTCAACGACTAATGCTGCACGCGCTCTCTTGTCTCTAGTTCATCAGCGTCATGTTGATATTCTTCGCGATGCCGTAGGCGAAATCATTGGCGATGGAGAGGGTAAGCATGAGGGCGACGACCAGCGGACGAAAAAGAAAGAGCGGAAGAAGAAAGCGGACGAGTTGATGATCTCGTTTTCAGTGGTGAGTTTCCTCGGCGCGTATCATGACAAACATCAAGTTGAGCACCTTTTCAGAGTCACCCATGGGCACAAAGCACTGACGTCAACGAGATTGTTGTTGCTTCAACAAGCTCCACCAAGGAAGCACGCGTTGGAGCTGTCGAGCGGCTCTACAAAATGTTGCAAGGGGGAAAGACGCTCGAGGCATCTGACATGGTAACGCTATTGCATCGCTGTTCCTGGTATTTATCACTCAACATCAGTCTGTCCAGGCCTCAATACAATCAGCTCTACTCGCCCGCGTCTACGATACACACGCTGGCGTTCTCCATGTGCTGTACTCTTTACCTGAATTATTCCTCTCAACGGTGACTTCAAGCACCACCCCTCAAGAACTCCTGGACACCATTGTCTCGCAGGTTGTTCCGGACCCACCAGCTCGCGCCGTTCTTCTCGCTCACGTTGCTTTCCTTGTCGGTCATTTTAGCAAGATGCACCCAGAGTTATCACATGCCGTACAGGAACGTGTGCTGTTTCCGTACCTTCTTGCCAGCAAACCTAAGTTCAGGACTACACGGGGAGTGTGGAAGGCGCTGAAGGAAGTCGGGAGCACCGTAACTGGATGGTTGAGAGATTGTGTGGATATCTGGGAAAAGGCTGACCTTCTACGTGGCAAGAATGATGAGAACGACGAGGCAGACGTGGACATGGACACAATTTGCCAGGCAAATCTCGATGTGGCAGCCAAAATTGCAGGTGCGTGTTCGTCTGTTTTTCTGATGACATTATTTGCTTAATTTTTTGCAGAGAACATCCTTGCTTCCAATGACAGTTCAAGCGACATTTCCCTCATCCTCTCCAAGCTACACGACCCCCTACCGCACGGTCGCGCCCTTGCATACCTAGTCGTTCGCGTTTTGCTACTCAATACGTCGTGTGGACAGCAGGTCGACATAGCCTTGCGGACTCTGGCCGTCATGAAGTTGCCCTCTGTTGATGGTTTCGGTGATCTCGCAGATAGCTCCGCGAACCTACAAGAGGCATGACTATTCTTCTTTCTCGAATTCTATTGCTAAATTTAGGGCAGGCGCTCAATGACGGTACGCTGGGCATGAAGGTTGCAACAAAGCCTGGAGGAAGAATCACGGTGATGTTTCTTCAAGCGTCCATATTGACGTTGATCCCGGCTGTTCGACTAATCGATGCACGTACTCCTGCTTGGATTACAACTCCATCACTGGTACGTTTTCGAGCCTGATGGTTTATCAATTGTTCAATTTACCCACTAGATTGATTCGCCACCTGAGAAGAAGGGCATCGAAGACCGCTATGTCGCTCTTATGCAAAACCTATACGCTGTCGCCGTCGCTTCCGGAAGCTCCTCTCCATCGCAGCTGTCTACCCACCTCATCCAGGCGCTCTTCCTAAATCTAAGAGATGCTTCTCTCCTGTTCTTGCTTGGTGTCCTTCTTGCGCGATCTCCTGCCCTGGAGCGCGTGCGAACCCGTGCTCTCTTGCATGCTTTAGCGTTTTTACGTGGGCACAACTCTAACAATGCGGTCGATTTTCAGACGGTATTGCCTTCCTTCATAGCTGTGCTCATGGATGCGCGGACGGACAAGCAAGGCCGCACTTTGATATTCGAATGCATCTCTGTGTTGGCGTCTACATCGGAGAGGAAACATGTCTATGGGCTGGACATTATATACGGAGCAGAGTCTGGTAGGTTTCCTATGCCTATCATACTGTCTGAGCTCACGCGTATTCCACTGTCTAGCACACCTGCAATACCTTGACGCAAAGGATCTTGAGGCCTATTTGAAGGTTCTCCTCGAAAGCCGCGCCCTCCTTGCGCAAGATGGCAACTTTATCAAGATATTCCACCAACAGCATTTCGCCGGTGCTAGTGCAAAGTATGTCTGCCGCGTAATCATGTATTCGCTTTTGATTTTCTCGCTTGACTCAGATACAGGCGCCGAGTGATATGTTACTTGCTGTCGCACGCGGTCACTCATCCAGTGCCCGAAGCTCGTATATCCATCATGTCTTCTGTCGAGGACGTATCAGACACTGCAAAATCGCACATGGTGATATCTGCCATGGAGACATTGGCCAAGGACCCAGCTCCTATCTCAAAATTATTCGGCGTCAACTTCCACCGGTACACTGCTCTCGTAGCATCTACATTCCTCAGTGTCCCTGCTGGAGATTTGAACTCAGACTCTGAAAATCCGGTTTGGCAGATCTTCGGTTTGGCGTTGCAAACATACTTCAAGCCAAGTAAATCTTTTTCTTTTTTACACGGGCGGCGGCCTGACGACTTGTAGATGCAATCACTGCCGTTAGGAAACTGTTTTCAGACGCGTTGGAAGAGAGGCTTTTTGCGCATCTCAACATGACACGGCAGGCTCAAGTTTGCGACATCCTTTTGTCCGCAGGATCGCTGGGTAATGAAGTGGTATGATAACGTGCGAACCGTAACCGGAACTATAACTGACTGCGACAATAGTATGTGTGCGCGAAGGAGCTTCTGAGCAACCTTCTCCAGGATGTTCATCTGATCAATCATCTACTGGTGGTCTACCACCCTGCTGCAGCTCAGTCGGATTCTCCTGCGAGTAAACGTGCTAAGCTCGATCAGTATGTGTCTTTGCTCTGTCTTTGTGTCCTGTCCTCATATGTCCCCCCAATACAGCCCGTCTCATGGAGATATCGAGGAAAAGATGTCGATATTCACTTTCCTTGCTGAAGTTCTTGGAACGAAAGAGCTTCCTGGTTCGCTTGATCTTCTAACACAGCTCCTCGACACTCTTGGCAAGATTATCCATTATGAGTCACCGGTTCCGTCCGATACGAGTTACCCTTGTCAAATGCTAATGGCTGCTGTGGAACAAACAGCGAGTAAAATCACAGTATTTGATTCTATTGCGCGTATATGTCAACTTGCTGACTACAATGAACAGGAACCTCCTGCCAGACCCATACGGTTGGACATACTGGTCGAAATCATCAGAGGTTTGATCTACTTTCTGAGTTTTTGTGCTGCTGAAACATTGTTGTCGCAGTATCGGAAAACCCGCAGACGTTCCACCAAGCACTCCTTCTCATGGCAAGCCTGGCTCGACTCACACCCGATTCGGTGCTGCACAACGTTATGCCTATTTTCACGTTCATGGGCACAAACGTGTTCCATCGCGACGACTCATACAGTTTCAAAGTGGTGCAAAACGTAAGAATATTTGTGACTTGTGGAATGCGTTAGTTAATTTTTGTTCACCTGCAGACAATCGAAAACATCGTCCCTGTCATGGCGTCATCACTCAAATCTCGACACCCTCCTGGACTCGAACTTTACATTGGAGCTAGGGAGTTCTTGCGCATCTTCGCGGACGCATCCAACCATATCCCACGCCATCGTCGACAAAAGTATGTCCATCAAGGATTTCACCTTATGACTTAGTGCTGATGTATTGGGCCAGCTTTTTCATACACCTCGCGGATGTTCTTGGGCCTCAAGAATTCTTGGCTCCAATTTGCATGTTGTTGGTAGACAGGGTAGCTAACCGGGTGAGCCGGCAACATGAAGATGAAGCTTCAACCTCGTTAGGACTTTCGATATCCCTGATGCGTCATTTCCCCCGAGAGTTGCATCTTCATGTAAGTTTGTTGTGGAGCTTTTGGATATGGCTGACGTCTTGTAGGTTCTCAAGGAAGCGTTGCGAGAGGCGAAAAGGCTTATTCGCAACATCGCGTTTTCCAATGAGGCGGGTGCTACCTTTTTGGATTACGTTCAGTACGAGAACCAGTTAGTTTTCTCACTTCCTTACTCATACATTCATTACAGCGATGACGAGCACTCTGCGAGATCGTCCTCTATCATAAAGCGACGTGCTCAGGCGCTTATTATGTTTGTCGGTTATGCTATCACACCCACGCCCTCCACCGATATCTCAAAGGGCGACAACGCAACGACGGAACTTATTTCTCTCCTCGTTGACCTTGCTACAACAGAAGGCGACGACAACGTTGCAGACATTGTGTCAGTCACACAAAAGGCCACGTCAAAAGTGATGAATGCCATCGGAGCAGCAGACTTCCTGAACGGAGCTTTAGTCATGCTGCAGTCAGATGAGACTAGGGTAGGATTACATTTTCTATACAACGTTCTTTCTCACTTCGTCTCTAGATCAAGGCTGGTGCTCTTGAAGTTCTCGCAGAGAGGATACCCAGAGTGACAGAAGCGGTCCGTCGCGACCAACAAAAGACCGCCATGTCAATTATCGACTGCATCCGGGACGTTGTTTCTCGCCAGTCGGCCGGTGCACTAGTGAACTCAGCACTCAATGCTTTGAGAGCGATCAGCTCCTCCATTTGTGCTGGCGAGGAGTCAGCATTGGTATCTACTGTCCCTCCAATCATCAAAATCATAAAAGCACGTGCATCATTGCAATCTGCTATAGCTGTGTTACCTTGTTATGTGTATGGACCTTCTCTTCCCTCGCGTTCCACGTTACTGAGCAAAATTCAGATCCTCTCTTGGTCCTCGACTTATTCCTTACTTCCGAGAGATTGCGCAAGAGTGTACATCAGTCCTCCAAGAAGGACTGAGTGGCAAAATGGGTGAGCGGCCTGTCTCCCACATAAACCCAGCATTACAAATATTGAACGTTCTGCTTAGCGCAATCTTCGGTGGACGGCGCAATTTCTACACTGCAGGGCTTGGTATCGACGCTTCCCGCTTTTTATGGTACTGCGGAACTCATGGACATTGTCAAACTCCATTTGGAATACTCTATCACCTTGAGTGGTCCCATGGCAGGGTTGATGAAAGCTATCGCGAAGAAGATCCCAAGTAACACGCTACTACCGGTACTGTGTGATCTGTGGCCCAGTTTGGAAAAGTCTCAGAAAAAGGCATGCACCTCGCAAGATGTTGAAGTCAATGCCAATATTGACGTCCTGTGACAGGAGCATGTTGATGGACTCATCGCGTTCTTCGCCTTTTTCAAACACAGCCTTCGGGTAGCTCGGCGTCCTGACATCCAGGAGCATATCCGTCCAATTTTCTCAGTATTCCTCGACAGCTTTGGCGTGAACATGAAATCTACCACTGGCTCCAGAGATGTGAGTCTCTTTGTTGTGACCTGCGGTGAGACTAACTGGTGCCAGGGAGAACCGCATATCATTTCGGCGTTCTTAGAACTCGTTGTGAAGCTTAACGAGACGGCCTTCAGACCGTTGTTCCGCCGTTTGTATGACTGGGCATTTGCAGCTGAGGATGGTGAGTCACTTCGTATCAAAATTGTCTTTCCCTCTCTGAACATCGTGCAGCAAACGTTGAGCGTAAAGTCACGTTTTGCCACATGTACTCTACCTTGTTGGATTATTTCAAGGTGTGCTCGTAACACATCTTTCGAATATGCAGTTATTAATTGGGTGCAGGGATTGATGAACCCTTACATGTCAATGCTTCTGCAAGCTTTGTGCGATATATTGGACTCTTTGGCGGCGGGTTCAACTCAAAATCCATCGCTGTGGTTGTCGACAGTCGAGACCCTCACCAAGAGTTTCGAAAATGACGACGGTGGTGAGAACACACGATTTACATCACGCCGCACCACTCACTCGTGATTTTTCCAGTATTCTGGCGTGACGACAAACTGGCCTCCGTAGCAAAGCCTTTGATAGCGCAAGTTTCGAGTTGCATCAAGTTGAATATCGCAGATGGGAAGCAGGCGCTGACGAACTGTTTGATTGCCATGACGAGCGTGGCAGTGGATGATTCCTTACTCAAGTCCATCAACCTTGACCTGCTCATGCACACTCGGGCGGAGGATGCTCGTGAGCGCATATTCGCTCTGTCCTGCTCAGAAGCCCTCTGGCGTGAACAGGGTGGGAAGCTCATCGGTTCGTACTTGTGTGGTTCATGTCATCAAGGAGGATAATGCTAACTTCATTATGATAGGCTTCGTAGCAGAAACCGCTACATTCATTAGTGAATGTGCTGAAGACGAGAATGACAGCGTCGTACGTGAGACCCACAAGCTCAAGAATGCAGTTGAAAGCGTGGCCGGGAGCATCAGTGGATTATGATTCATGTCGTTCTAGACTAATTTTCAAAGGTGTGAGCGTGCATCGTAGTCGCCTACTTGCATGTGATCGAACGCCAAGTCGAAATCAAAAATAGATTCCCATAATTAGTTCGTGCCACTGATCAGTACATGTTCGGATACAAGTTCAAATGTTCCTTCTCTCTTGTATACAACATTCGTTCAACGTCTGTCTCAATTTTGTCGGTTTTTTAGCACGCCTCTCCAGCTCGAAGACACTCCAGCTCGAGTACCCGTACAAGACTGCTGGATGACAATGCTTTCAAGTTGGCGCGTCGCGCGCAGGCCGCCATTAGTTGAAAGGATTGGACCCGCGACACAACTGTCGACTCAAAGTCTAACAGAACTACTTACGTACTAGCACGTGAAGGCCGACTTCGAAGCTTCAATATTGATGTTGTATGTAGCAAGCAATTTGCTGTGAGTCGCTGTTGACGCAATGCATGCAGTTCGCAGTTGAAATCCCTTCTTACCGTTATCTTCCCTTCTCTCAACGACAGTAACGAAGCGAAGTACAGCCTGAGATAAGTAAGGGCTCGTGGTAGTAACATGGCGAATAAGCTAATCTGACACTACGCTTCAACAGTTGCTGTCGTCCTCGACAAGCCTTTTCTACAATCATGTCCAATCCCTTGCGTCTCGGAGACCTGGAGCGGGAGATTTATTGTCATGCAGTCGCCCTAACATACCCACACCGCGACCAGAAGGGGCAGCGATACTTCAACACTGATCTTGGAGCTTGTCTACCTCTCCAAGTCCAGGCCGTTAGGCCCAACAAGCACAATAAGGATTTCAAGGAGGTTGCAATTGTCTCTCACGTTTCGAAGCCAAGAATCATCTCGGTATGGCTGATGAACAACAATACACCAAGAACTGCTTCCGAGTTTTGGAAGTGGTTTCTCAGATGGTTGCAGCTCTGCATAGTGAACCCCCGCTTTTACAATGATCCAGGGTTTGCGGAGAAATATGAGCCTTACCTTCCAGTGTTTGTGGGTCAATTATGGGCGGCACGATCCCAAAAAGAATCCTCGCTGCTTTCGGCGTCCGTTCCAAGGGACCTAGACAAGCCCTCTGTGACACATACGATACACCCGCGGAAACTTGTGGTTCGTCAGGAAGGGGGGTTATGGGTTCTTAGAGATAAAAAGGAGAACTTGAAGCGTCAACCATACTTCACTATCTCCTTCCGATGGACGGATGTCTTTCGGGAAACAGATCCGGAGGACGTTCAAAGCACAAAGAAAAGACAGTTCTATCGTTATATAGAAGAGACGGTTGGACAATCAGAAGAGGTAGTCGGACAATCGAAACAAGCGGCCAGCTTGTTCTCGTGGGGCTCGAGTCAACCTGCGTATTGGGTCGATCTCCTATGCTCCAGCGTTCAAAATTCCTGGGAAAATGGAGAAGAAGTTGCAGAGGGATATCCGGCGGATATGTACCGCATGTCAGACATCTACAGGAACGCGAGATTTACCTTGATCTTGCTTCCTGATATCCCGGGTGATACGCGGAGCATTGAAGAACGGTGGGAGGAGTGGGGTAGCCGTGTGTGGACATTTCCGGAAGCGTGTCTAAGCAGAGAGTTGTGGTGCAAGGTTGGGAATGGCCCTCTGACGCGGCTGTCACTTCAAGAACTCGCGAAACTCGCGTTCAAGCAGCCGGAGGATGAAGCAGCTCTTCTCAATGCTTATGATCTACTCAAGGATCCGTTGGAGAGGCTGGCACGCCTCGACCACTTGAAAAAAGCAATCTGGCGTCGCAACCATGGCGGAGCACCACAGAGTATTCATCGGCAGGTCCAGGAGAACGATGATCCAGATTCTTGTGACTGTAGGGATCATGGGGTGCTTCAGATGCCGGCTCAAAACACAAAGGCCAAGCCTGCAGAGAGAGTCTATGCACTCATGGGATTTTTTGAGCACAGGATACTTCCTGAGGAGACGGAGTCTGAAACGCAGGCGCTAGCCAGGCTCTCCATGGCGAACGACAGTGACCGCATCGCTGAGCGCATGGTCTCCATGCTTCCCAAATGCATGTCCGAGAGTTGGTATGTCGATAACGATGCCTACGGAGCTCATCTATGGGACATTGCAACAAACATTCAGATTGCAGGCATTAAAGGGAGCGGGGCACTTGTCCTCGAGGGCTGTCGAGCTGCAACTATTCATTGGATAGACTTCCCTCGACTGAGGTTTCTGTTGGGACCCCCTAACAAACGCATGGAGGAGTTTTGGAGCATTGCACGCATCATTTGTTGTAGTATCTCCTCGCTCGGCTTTTTCAGCTTGATAACGTTTCTGATTCACCTCGCGGATGGAGATGATGACGTTACGGGCTTGAGCATTTCATTGCCAATTTTTCTGGGCCCGCTTTTCTTGCTCATTCTCTCTATTCCACTCTCGCATACCGGCGACCTATTTCCACCGATTAGACGTGTCGAGCCTTGGCTTATCGGCGTGAAAGGTGTTTTATCTGTCGATGACGTCTCGAAATATCTCTATGGCGGACGAATCAAAGGTCCTCATTCTATGCGCTATACAACTGGCGGTTCTCGCTTCTCCAAGCCCAAGCCATCTGGCCGATTTCGTGTCGGCGATCCCGCACAATTCACGGTCGCCGACAGGAAAGCTCCGCACATTGACTCCAAAGGTGACATGTACACCCTCGTCGAGACGCTATCCAGCACGATCTATTATTTTCGAGCGAGGAGACCGCCGACTGTTTGCCTGTTCACTGGGAGGGAGGGTGGCATGGGGCGGTTCGTGCTCTGTTCGGAGAGCTGTGAGCTTAATGAGCTGCAGAAGGAGACTGTGCTCCGTATGCCGACGTTTATCAGCGAGTCCATGTATCTGAGCGATTGGGTGGCCCTCGGTTGCAGGGGAGACACCCTTGGTTCTCATGAGGATGCCACTAGTTTGGAGGAGGGTATAGTGGCACCGGAGGGAGAGACACATTACCATGAAGGCACAAGTTTACTTATGTCCCGCTTATTCGACAAGTAAGAGGAAGTTGGCTACATCACCAAAATTGCTCAAATCATACATGACTAGAAATGGCGGTATCCGACAATGGCTAGGACGTCACGCATGTCAGCGATGTCAGCTAGAACCCGGCCCTGTCTGGCAATCCCTATGAACGCTAGTGACGACATCAACCGAGGTTGACATTGTCACTGTAGTATAGATATTTTGTATCGCACAGACTAATATAGATATCGAGTATCGCTCAGACTTATCCGGACATTTTTTTCTCGTTCAGATACAGCACAATATTGATTCTCTTCCAGATAGTACAAGTTATTAGAGTGCGAGCAAGGTATTGTAAGTCCACGACAAGGTATGCGGTGCGAGGATGATGGAAACAACAGAGCAGTGAGGAAAAAAATACAAATGAGAGTTCCAGGTAGGGTGGCAGTTATTTCTTCTGCTTTTTCTTAGCGGGTTGGTATCTAGTGGGAATGGCTGCCTTGCGCTTGGTTGAACGGGTTGGAAGTTCGGACTCGTCATCTGAAGCCTCGACTACTGGTGTATCACTTGTCGGTAGATCTTACTTATTCAAGTTCTCACTCTTTTCAACTTGATCTGCTTGATGTATTCCGTGGATTATGACAACCGAACCACCGTCGACTCTCATTTCTGACCCGGAAGTCTACACGACACCCACCGCGGACTACATGTGATGCGGCTGATTTAAGGGTTGGACTGTATTTGAGAAAATCCAGGGTTTATGGAGTAGGACACAGTATGAGTGTGATTCGACAAGATTGATACACTATGTGAAGTCATAATAGGATGCAAGTCCGTACTACACTGCGCGAATTCAGCTACATATACGATGAAGATGGGCAACAGACAACATGACATTGTGACGGGGTGACGACCTTCATGTTCGCTTCAAGGCTGCACCCATGATAGACACCCCAGAGGTAGCTGCAGCAGGGTTGAGCGCCGCTTCGACCAAGAGCTGCATCTACTGAACTGAGATCTCTCACAGCGCCGCGCGGTGCAACTCTTACAGCCCTGGGGACGCCCAGTGACATTGCACTGCTGGTGGGTGCTTTTTCTCCACTCACAGCTGCGGGTTGAACTGCTGCTGAGTCGACAGGCTTCTGAGGAGTCACACCCGATGCAGCTGCCGATCGAGCAGAAACTGTGGCTGGTTGTGAAGTGGAAGTCGCAGCAGTAGTCGGGGCTCGTGCCATGAGAATCGACGCTGGTTGCACGGATGTGTGCTGCAGCCTAGTCCAAGGTCGGAAAAGCAGATCCTTAATATTGCTTCTCGCCTGCGGTTCTGACCTAACACGCTGGACCGTCGCATCCGATTGCGCGCACTGTCAAGCTCGGACCTCTGCGTCATCAGCAGAGATAGAAGCCGTAATAGCAACCTGCGTGGATTTGTCGGAAGCAGCAGCAGTTGCACAGCATCGACTGCTGCCTCGTGGAGTGCAGTCAACTGAGCGTACAGAGTCTTCAGTTCTCGAGAGGTCCTTGGTGGTTACAGAAGCACTGGCTGCCTTCTCGACAACAGTCGCGTGTTCCAAGCTGTCCCCTGTCCCTGACTGCCAGCAGGGTTGATATTCTAAATTGTCGTTGGAATGACGAACGATCCTGACGTCATCGAACAGCTTTTTCGCCAGCTTGTCTGCTGTCTGGAAAGAAAAAGCGGCCAGAGCAGCGATGCATGTATAGAATTTGAAATCGCCACTGCTTAGAATGAAGAAAGCGGGGAAGAAGAGCTGAAGGTTACGACAGTGGCCCGGTCGCACCACCAGCGCTCAAAATGTCGGGGAGAGAATCCCTCCTTGTCATGTGGGGGTCTGTGTACGTCAAGAACGAGAACCCTGTCGAATTCTTCACTCACGTATTGCAGGTAGATTAAAGTGAACCCAGCGAATGAGAATTTACATCCGATCAAAGGATGATTGTCAATGCTTCAGGGACATCATGAATTTGACATCCAGGTTCCGTCATTGAGTCCGATGGAGCAGTTGAATGCAGCGTAGCGGCCACATCAGGAGTTGCGACAAGTCTCATTAGGCTAGACACTGAGGGTGACGTCCCTTGGTCAACTGGGTGTAGTTGAAATGAAATGAGGAGAACGTTGTGTACATTTAACATCAATATTGCATCAATCTCGGTTGAGAAAAAAAAATATTGGTTCAAGTTTGGCCACGGTGGCGGTAGGCGCCCTAGGGATAGGTCACGTACCACTCACGTATTACTAGCACCTTCTTTACAGTCATTCATCCTTCGTCGTCGTCGTCGTCGTCAACGTCGAGCAAGTCCATGTA
>QFEN01000032.1:22729-36650 GCA_003316125.1 Auricularia polytricha
TTACACCCCCGGGCCAGTCACTAGTGACAGTACTACTATAGGTAAGTACTCAACGCTACAATTTTAAACTACTTACGTGATCACAGGTTAGAACTATCCTCTCCACCCGCTAACAACCCTCAGCAACGCCCGGTGTTGGCAGCTTCTCCGACGGATCACTTTCCTTGGCCTTAAACACGGGCTAGTCTGGGCTAGCTAGGTATATACTTCCGCTGCCATCGTCACTTCTATACTCGAAGGTATCGCACACGCGCAGAACCATCTCTGGGAGCTGCCAACAAACTCATCCCTCACTATGCTGCGGTGAGGGCCAAGGGTCAATCGATCATGAGGGATTGTTTTTCATCGTAGGTGGTACCTGGCGTAAACGAAGTTCCACTTCAACGACGTGGGTACATGCACTTTCTCCTTCCATAACATGCAGAAACCTACCCTCCATCGGCGTCGGAAGAGTCTCCCAAGCGTCACGGTTATCGGAAAATTCACGGTTTATCTTGTATATTCCCATGGGTTGTAGCACTACCGGTGAGGTCAAGGGTGAAGTACGCAACACATCCTTTCCTTTGGACGAGGTTCGTTCAATGGCCTGATAGAATCGATAGGCCTTGAGCCTCATGGGGATGAAAGTAAAAATAAGAATGCCGGTAGGTGTACCTGCTTCTGCTTGTGTTACTTCCGACTAGTATGATTGTCGTCAGCTTTGGAAAACCCCGCTCACTGGAAATCCTCAACTGCAATAGCAGGTACTGCTGTAGCAGAGGTTTTTATTGATGGAGTACATCTAACGAATCAAGAGAGTCGCCAGCTTTTGTACAAACGCCAAACACCAGGTATAAAGTTATCTGTGAGTTTCGCCATTTTAACGGCGCATGCTAGATCTTGATCTCTTCTCTCAGTGGGTATATCCCCACGATTGGCGAGTTTGAATCATATTTTAGGTTTGGACTGAGTTCTTAGAGCTTTCATTTCCTCAAGGCACGGAGATCTAGCACTCTTCCACGATCGCGGAGTAAACCATACCGTCGTAGGTTTGTTCAAGGAAGGCCAAATACGCGTCTTCCACCAGACTAACATTGCTTCCCCCGAATCGCCAGCAGGACCAGACGATTAAGAGATGGGCATGATGATGTTGTCATTGCTCAGATTACAATCAGTTTCAGTTGAGATAATGAAACTTCACATGTACATATAATAATTAATGACACCATCCTTGACCGTGACCGGTCGACCGCCCGCGTTTCCCGCAGGTATTCAGTGATCCATTATTATTTCCATACGTCCCTCACACTGCTCGGCTGTCGGCACCAGTTCGGGCCGGCAACTTGATCGTAAGGGAAGATAAGGCCGGATCATCATCATGACTCCTTCTATTTGACTTGACCTGCATTGCCATTGCCATTTGATTCTGAACACAACATGGCCATTGAACTAGCACCAATTACCCTACCCATCTCTGCCAGTGCTATTGATTTTGACCCCGATTTTGGTCGGCAAGTCAAAGGCGTGAACCCCAGCGAACTGACTCCTGAGCAATTCAAGGAGATCGAGACAGCGTTGTACACTGTAAGTCTCGGATCTTCGTCCAGTGAAATGCGCTTGACTTATCCACTATGCAGCATGGAATCCTGCTGTTCAGAGACGTTACTCTTACACCGGAACAACAGTATGCTCTAACAAAGGTGGGCGCACACGTTGACATAGCTTTCAACGCAGTTCTCAGGTTCAGCCTGACAGGCTTTTGATCCCGAGTCAGAGTCATACGGACATGGCAACAATAAGACACAGTCGACCAAGAAGTCTGTTCTTCACCCAGACCTTAAGACAATTCCTCGGGTGCCCCAAGTTCAACTCATCGGAAACGGCATGGTCTATAACCATGAAGGCCTTGAATCTGCTGCTCTCAAACACCCCTCGCACACGACCTTCCACAAGACCCGTGTCTCTGCTGAAGATGAGGCCCTGGGCATCACCCGGTTCTATCGCTGGCACATCGATGCTGCGCTGTACGATTACAATCCCCCCCGTGCGACCACCCTCTATGGCATCACCGTGCCTGGTGGTGATAGACAGACTGTGAGGTATGGCGATGATGATGATCCATCCGGGGAGACCCTATCTGTGCCTCTGGGGACCACAGCTTTTGTATCAGGAAAGAAGATGTTTCAGATCCTTCCTCCTGAACTGAAGAGCCTTGCTGTACGGACTTCTGTTCGATACGCACCCCACCCTTACGTCTGGATGGCACCTGCCCGTGCGAAGTCAGACGGTCTAGGAATCGTGAACGAAGGTCTGGAATTGCCTCTGAACGAACTTCCAGAGTGGGAGGAATCGAAAATTAAAACGTTGCCTATTGTACGTCCCAATTCCAATTCCGTTCCGCGGACATGAGTTTAAAAAAGCTGAGTACACGTAGCTGTGGAAGAATCCTGTCACAGGCGAACTACACTTCCAAGTTCATCCTTGCGGTGCTCATGAACTTATCGTGAAACCCTTACCCCGTGGCGCTTCGCGTGAGGGTGCTTTATACCCCGATGGAGAGCATATAAAGGACCTTGGGAAGGTTCGCGAGCTTCTGCACTCGATGCAGCGGCCCGGTATCGCACCCGGAGTATTATTTTTGCTTTCTCCCTCTTTATATATCAACTGATACGACTTTACCTAGTTGGTGTATCCACACGATTGGAAGGAACGCGATCTCGTCTTGTTCCACAACCGCGGTTTGCTGCACACCGTCGTCGGTGCTTTCACGCCCGATCAAGTCCGCGCATTTCACCAGTGCAACCTCGCTGCATCCGATGTTCCCACTGGCCCTACGGAGCAGGATATCATTGCTTGGGCTTGAATTGCAATCACATGTCAGAACCAGGCACTCTTTGATCATTCGCAATCGGAAGCATATATTTGTACTATGGAACTATACGATATCGATATGATGCTTGCTTTTCTCGGGCATAGACATTTGTCTCTAGCAATCGATTTACTCATCACAATGGACTACCTGGTCATCTTGTATCCGAACTATAGTGCTGTCCAGACAATTTGTACTACAACCATCCAGGTATCGCAAGAAGCACACGACCAAGACAAAAGGGGCGACTCCACAGGCGAACCGTACCCGCAATTAGGGCTATAGAGACCAAGTAACTAAGTATGTGAAGCCAAGCGGATCCAGAGGGCATAGAGGAGGCAATCAAGAACTGATTCAATCGAACGCGGACAAAAACGCAAGACAAGTTTTAACGACAAAGAGGACAGAGGAAGACACGATACGAGATCAATATTAAATCAATTTTTGTAAACGCAAAGCATCAATGAAAGTCAGGCGACACGAAAGACACATACAAGACAACGACGGTGAAAATGATCAACATATGGGGCAATCAACGTATATCCACAGCGATATTCATTGGGTGAGACGCGGGAGAAGCTTGAGAACATCAGCAGTTATCATTGGATTTAGGCTCCACCGTCGGCGGGGAATGCGGAGTTGACTTGTGGGCTTCGTCAGGACCTTCGCGGGACATGGATGAAGGCGAAGGGCTGGAAGACGGTCCGGGTCCCGCAGAGACGGGTGCACTGTCTGGGTGCTCATCAGCTGGTAGACTGTTACCGCGTGCCATATCTTTCCTATGCACCAGGGGAGCGGAGCTGAAAGCGTTGCGGAAGTTGTACATCGAGCGGAGGTCGCTAAGACTATGTGTTGTTTGACGATGGTGACCCTCGTCCTCAGAAACTTCGGTTTCCTGTTCGTGATCTGTCTCCTCAGCTTCCTCATCCATAGCGGTCCGGAGGGAGGAGACCGCAATGTTGGTATTGTTCATGAAGCCCGCAACAGCGGGGTTGTGATAGGGAGATGCCAAAGAGTTGAGCGGAGGAAGAGAGTAGGTGCGTGGAAGAGTAAGGGGAGCGTTTCGACTCGCCGCCCGTGAAGCAGCAAGATGTGCAGGATGGATTGGTGGGGTGGATGCAGCCGATTTACTCTTGCGTGCTGGGCGGACTGCTTTGCGGGTGGTACTCGCCTTAGATGAGGAGGCACGTTGAGCCGCTACCGGGGAACTACCATCATCAGGAGCAGATTCTGCAGTAGTAGCTGGATGTGCGGAATCGACAGAGGTCTGAGAAGAATTGTCACCCTTGTGGACACGCAGATGTTGAAGTAAATTATCATTCCGGTTGAAACGTTTGTCACACGTGGGGTGAGGGCAGTCGAACGCTGATCGTGACGGACATTATTAACAAAGTCCGGAAGGGTGATGATGGAACAAAGAGGCTCACGTTTTTCATGTGTATGGATAGATCGGATGTGCCGTTTGAGATGTTCTCCACGGCTGAAGCACTTGCCGCAATCTTCCACTTTACAGACATAAACGCGTCCCTTACGTCCCTCAACTGCTTCTCCTTCTACTGCGGCATCGTCACCGGCGGTAGGGACGCGGCGACCGCGACTCTTTTTTGTCAAATTCGGAACGGGAATAGGGGGGGCCGTGCGTATCCTTGGTCCACGACGTTCAGAAGTAAATGAGGAAGAGGAAGCGTCAAGGAAAGTATATTCCCCGGGCATTGGAGTGCCACTGGGCTCGAATGGAGGCGTTAATTCCTTTAACTGAGGGGTATCCTCGACCATTGAACCGGTAGACGACTCCGGGATCAACACGGTAGGTTCCATCTTGAGAAGCTTCGATGGCACGTAACTTGGGTCTTGATCCGCCTCGACGTCAGTTTCGTCGTCGACCGCCCTCGCGTCGAAGGATCGTTTGAGAGAAGCACTAGATCCTCTGTATGGCGTGTCTGGGGGGTCACCTCTGCCGTGCTTTCCCCAACGAACGGTCGGACGACCTGTTGTTTGGGAACGCGTTACTCTTCTAGAATTCGGGTTTGAATCGGTTGAAAGAGGTGGAGAGTCCTGTAAGGGATTGTAATGGAATGTAAAGAGTGGCGTTACCCTGGTAAATATTATAACGGAATATAAAGCAAAAAATGATACTGACCAAATTATTAGGTTGATTAAGGTCTACTAAAGTGTCGTCGTCTTGTAAAGGTGGTGGTAGAGCTCCGGGAGATTGGTTGAATTGGGATTCAGGACTTTCCATCGTTTTTGCGACGCCTGATGGGAGAATGTGAACAAGGGGCTTTTCGGAGACGACGACTGCTCACCTCTTTGACCAAGATTTATCCAATGCTGTTACAGAACTAATTCTACGGTATAAAAAGCGTTGAACTGTGTGTCAAACCAACAGAATTTCCTTGCGAGCGGACTCTGGCGCAGGGGATTTCGGACAGGGGTCCTTCGTTGTTTTTTTGCTCAAACTACCCCGTTCACACGATCGAACCCTACCCACGTGTTCAACCGTGACGGTCCATGGACCAGGACTCTAATGGACCATCATGATCACTACTGTGCACAGCGAACGACGTTGTTAACTCGTTATGCATCACTGCGCTTGAAGTCATGTAAGTACTCTTCATGTTCGAGCTTACTCGGTGTCAGCTCTCTAACAATGAACTTTTACCAGATTTACCAATATAGGCTTCTTCTGCTCTGCTGCAGGTATATCGGGACACTGCTGGGCATGTTGACGCCCTCACAAGATCCACTCTCTATCTGCTACATTGTCTCAGCAGTATCCGACTGGAATGATAATTTACCTTTACCGTCATGTGCCAGCCACCAGCCTCGTTTGGCACTCCCCTTCGTAGGGATAATCTTGACCTAGATTGTTTGTTCAAGAATGTACGTACTGCACTGATAGTCCCGTTGACACGGCCCAACCGTCTTCAGGCAATGTATTTATTCCCAATTTCCGCACGGGCATTCAAGAAAACGACATTGTCAAGATACTTTCCGTTCACTTACCGGTTCTTAATTCCTTGGTTCTTTGAATCGCCGTCCTGCATATATATTTTTTGCTATTAATAACGTTCTCATCCATAGCCCCACTGGCCGGATCCAACCTGAACAGCGTGTCTTGGTGTCTACAAATGAATAGTGCCTGTTGCTTTCCGCACATCCGCGGCCATCGACTGATGGGATGTGTCAACCTTCCCATGGACGATGGAGCGTCGTCTGCTAAGCACTGAGGCCCTTTAGCCGTTAACTCATATCGACCAAAGTGACGTTGCCTGCTTGCTAGTCACTTTTCTCGAATGCGCACTCCATGATAAGGTTATCTCTTCAAGGCTGTGCATGTCCACTCGCTAGAATCATTGTGTATGTTCTCCATTGTTCTATGTCCACACTACTAATGCGTACATTTGTTAATGTAGCAACTCTCAGCACAGTCACATCGTCGGTACCTGCCGACTGATTGTGAAGTACTGCGCTTCGGCATCGCCCTTGTTTTTCTTCTCATCCGAGTCAATTCGGCAATTCGGGAAGTCATCATAGTGTTCCGAATAACGTGTCGACTTTCCTAATGGCAATACGGCGATTTGTCTTTTTGAAATCTAATGGTAGGTTTGGGGAGCCTATCTGCTGTTCGGGCGCTCGTGTTTCGCTGACTCAACATAACAGCTTTCTGGATTTGGTCAAGTGTTGCCTTCGCGGCTTTGAAATTCATCTGAATAATCGAGTTGCAATGGGTTGTAATTGAATTCGAGGACACGCAGCGAACACTGACAGTCACGTCAGTGTCGCAATCAATCGGCACCTATGATGCTTTTGGATCCAGGGATCTATTGCGACATCACCCTCAGATCAGTCACCGCACGACATACTCATGCTGCTTGCCACTGGCACAAATCCAGCAAGGCTAGCCATTGGACTAGCATGGTTTGTCCGGTCTCCAGTCCTATTCAACGACGCCAATGGCATGACCGCTCACGCAGGTTTCTGCTTAATAATCGTTAGCGCTCCGTCCCAACTATAATGCCATCACTCATAGCCTGTTGCATCGGGTATAATTCGGAACTATGTTAGACAAGTGTTAGACAGCTGCGGTGTTTGTAGACCGCGCAGATGAAACCATCACATCCGCAGACAAAGCCAGGGTCTTCTATTACTGATCTTTGGTATATTTAAATATGAAAGTTACCGACTGTCGCTCCAAGTTGAATGATTCGTGCGCTCATTCGATTTTAATTAATTTTATGGCTATCTGATGGGGCCTTGCCCGCTTACGTCCCTGTGCACACTCGCTCCCGCCAAAATGGCGAGTCAGAAAATGATTTACTGAATTCAGCCGTTTCCATGATCCCCTGCTCTATGGAGATAGAACAGGCGCGTTAGATTCGAGTATCAAGCACAAAAAGGAAGGTTGAGCGGCATTGTTGATTCTTGGCAAGTCTCTATCCAGGTGGCGTGCACACGCCTGCCAACTGGCCACTTCATAAATGAAACAATCGATTAAAATCGATATGCGGCGCGATACGAATGTGATTCCCAGGTAGGCAGTCGTTCATGTCAAGTGCCATGAATAGATCCTGGTCTAATTTCCCGCAGAAGCCAATATAAATGATACGCACAGCAATCAGGGTGGCTGGGGTGATTGAGAAGTGCGTGATTGGAAAGGGATGGTGGTGAGGGTCTACGGCAACGCAGTATGAATTTGGAAGGTAAGTAGCACTGTTGGTGTGGGGACCTGCGGGAGGGGATTTCCGATCCATATCCATAGATATGAAAGTGCGAGGTGAAACTCTCAGGGACCTTCTCGAGGAATCCTTGATTTACGTCGCTCTGCCACCCCTGGCGCGACTGACATGCGGTGACAGGATGGCGCGGAAGCCTTTCCTGGGTAACGAACAGATTAGCTATCGTAAAGAGGTTT
Source organism: Auricularia polytricha (assembly GCA_003316125.1). NCBI lineage: Eukaryota > Fungi > Basidiomycota > Agaricomycetes > Auriculariales > Auriculariaceae > Auricularia > Auricularia polytricha. The sequence goes on from QFEN01000032.1 coordinate 30,493, forward strand.
CATACTGCAGGGAGGAGTAAAATATCAGGCTGCAGGGAGCCGAGTGCCTCGCGTTGGGAAATGACTGGTAGACGCCTGATAGATCAAAGAAGGTAGCTTAGGCACAACTATGTACCTAAACTGACGATATCTCTGTGCGTATAGAAGGCGACGCATGGGATCCCTACCATCACGAGAAGTACTGCGACGTAGAGACGCTATTCGAGAGGGCCGGCGGAAGAGGAGAACGTTCGTGTGATTTGGGAAATTGTCAGGATGATGATAAGGTTGATGAACGTTCTCGGGTTGAGATCAGCTGCTAAATCGGAGCAAACCTTAGATCACTGAGGCCCTGCCTGCCACTTGTGCTTGTGAACCTTGGCTCTCCAAAAGAGCAAGGATTGTCGAAAAGGTGTTTGGTAGCCTCGTGCTGCGACCACCGACGATAATACCGTGGCTATACTTTTCAATTGAAAAGCACTTCATCCAGAGGATAGCCATTAAGGAAAGGTGGTCCCGAGAGATCCATCGAAGAAACTTGGCAATCCGGCAAAGTAGAAATCAACAATAGTACACAGGGAATCATTCTTCTCCAAGATCGCAAATGAGTTTCGTTAAATCGTTCTCTTGACTCCGTATCACTACCAGGTTCGTCGGCGGTGCAAGGTTTCTTGAAGCAGGCTGTACTAAACTTGCAGTACCGTCACTAGACTCTTGGTTTCTGCTCGTAGGCTGTCCTCTCCTTGGCACTCTTCACCTTCATCGCCGTTCAGAACTGCGGTACAAGTTGACACTTTTATTGTTCTCCACGCTTCCGACAGAATCATCAATTTGACGAACACTCACGACTTTTGAACACGACGTGACTCACTCATTGAGTCAGTGGCACTGGCAATTTATTAGTCGCCCACTCCACAGCCTCGATCGCATTTCCATACAGCCTTCCGGTGTCCCGCCGTCGCCCAACGCGCTCCCCGCGATTGTTCCATTCTCAGATCTTTTTCCCCCTCAATTGTAAATTACATCACAGCCACACGATCACATCCGCTTGTACCTGAACGCGACCGCTTGCCTTGTGCGCGAACCTGGTGATCTGTCGTCCTTGGTATGACCAATAATTTCCAACTCAAATCAATTCCCTTATTTTAGTGTCTCCAGATAAATCTGGGCTCATATTCACTCCAGACAAGGCAAGACCGTGTTACAACTCTGTCCTTAAAAATGCAAATGGACTCCAATATTCGTCCCTCTTATTTCGACTCTGCTCCTTATCCTTTCCCCCATCAGCCAGCCCCACGACAACAGTCTGGACGTTCGGCAGCTGTCAACATGACAAGCTCGCCGTATTTCGCTCGCACGCATTCGCATTCTAGTTCTAGCCCTAGTCTTGGCCATTTGTCCCCCTCTATTCGTTTCAATTCATATTACCCCCTTGCACAGCAGTCGCCACTTCCCCAGCAGCAGTCGCCCCTCCCTCAGCCCCTCCCGGACTATAGCCCATACCCATCGGACAGCTCGGCCGCTTCCGCTGAATCTCCGCTGTCTTCATCATCGGTCAACGAGAGCCCGCTTCCTGAGCCTCCCATTGATTCAATGGAGAACGACACATCGCATGTTGCTAGCGATGATTATTATCCCTACATCATGACGGACGACCTTAGATACTTGTTCCCGCACGCACCGCGGGCGTTCGCCCTATCGGGGTATGTGGCCGAGAACCCGGAGGTGTACAAGCAGCCTGTAGCAGCGCCGCTGCCCATGCCCTTGTCAGTCGCAATGGGGTATACATATTCACCAGAGGTGAAGAAATTTCAACCGCTATGTCCTCCACCGCAGTCCCAGGATGCGGATCCTCAGCAATACAGCAACTCCTTGTATGGTTCTCCGCCTACCCCCGCGGCTCATCTCACCCATCCTGCGGGGAGCGATGCCCATACTTACCGACAGGATTTTGATGCTGCGTATCAGCCGCAGGCGGCCACAAGCTCTTATCATGGTTTCCCCCCAGCATCGCATGTCTGTTACCAACAGCCTCGTCAGAACATCAAAGTGGAAAGCATTCCCGACCTGATAGCTTCTTATAGCCCACCGGCTGATATTTCCAACTCGCCCAACGGCTTGGCAGTTTATGATGGTCTTTTTGACACAGGTTCGTGCTCGTAGAATGTCCGGACCGTTGTATCTGACGTCCTTATAATCAGGTTCACCCCCGATTGGGCAGCACAACACTGACCTTGCGGAACTGGTAATGCGCTATATGCCAAGCCAAAGTACTGCAATGTCGTCGATGAGCTTGCCTGCACTGCCTGCGCCTGTTCCGCGACAAGCATATCTTGGATCGTCCATCGTCAGTGATTGTGAGCGCACGTGTCAGGAACAGGAACAACAACGGCAGGCTTTGAGAGTTCAGACACAGGGTTTGCAGGAGCAGAGAACTGTGCGACCTGCGGAGGTATCACCCGTGATGGGGTACACGGATCTACCGGAACCTGAGGATGAGGATGCTGAAGGCGAGCCGGACATTGCAACTTTTAATCACCATGGGTCTTGCTCCAACGGTGGACATAGTTCAGGGAAGGGTCACTTCATGTCTCAGGGCTTCGCACAACAGCTTGGTGAGACTTTGTTTGTCGACAGAGGCAATGACTTCAGTTTGGACGACGAAGAAGATGCCGACGGTGTTGAAGTTGGCCTTGACGACAATGATGATGATTACGGGGCGGAAGAAGCAGAGGATGATGACGGAGACGGCGACTTCGTACCCCACATGCGAACAACGTCAAAGAACACGCGAAGCTTACGTTCTCGATCTGTTTCCGGCAGGAATTCGGCGCGGTACCATCCCTATGGCTCAGGACTCCCACAGCCTCCTGCACCGAAGCGTGCTGCGAAGTCACCTCTTATTGCTGCCTCCACGTTGACGCCAGGCTCGTCAGTAGGAAAGTCTCGAAAGAATGCACGGTCCCTCCCTGTTCCTGTCCCAGTCCCTAACCTCACGAAGAAGTCGAGGGGTCGTCGCGTGCCGACTGTGAGTAATGCCGGCGGCAGCGGTCGGGCCCGAGGTTATAGTGACCCCCTCGGAAGTCGGATATATTTGTGCGACATTAGCGGTTGTGGCAAGTGTTTCGCCAGAGGGGAGCACCTGAAACGACACATCAGGAGCATCCACACCAATGAAAAGCGTAAGTCAAAATTTTTCGCCGTTTATCCCCTCGTTCTTAACGACAATGGCAGCGCATAGATGTCCATACCCTGGTTGTGGAAAGGAGTTCAGTCGGCACGATAATCTAGGCCAGCACATGAAAGTCCATAAGGATCTTCCCAAGTTGATGGAGAGGATGGGTATGGTGGATGATATTTAATTTCATCCACTATGATTACGACAACAGCTTCAGGTTCGTCGTTGGTCTGGAATCCCGGACGCGCAGGGCTCACACGTTATCGGTATTTTTTTTTGCGGTATAGTCGGGTTTTCGCCAAGTCTGGCCCTTGTATTATTTCATTCTCATTTTCTTACTCGCTCTACGACTCTCGCACGACTCTTGTTCTATCTCTCAATCCCAGCTCGTCTCTCGTCTCTCTCATTCGAAATTCATTTGACGACTCTCATTTTCTTGTTTCATATATTTCCCTGTTTGCATTGACTGGCTCCAGATGCCCATGCTCTGGTCACAATGCGCCCCCGTCGTCGCTCGTCGCCCTGGTTGGCTCATGTCTGCCATTCGCTCATGATCTTCCCTGCCATGTCACTGCCACTGCCAGATCACCTACGTTCTCATGACTCTCGCCCTGCTCCTTCGCATTATCTCCATGTCGATGCCTAGCATGTCCACACTATCGTCGCCGTCTGTTCTCGCTTCTCAGTTACCCGGAGCTCTTGTTCTATCCTTAGAGCAGTCTTTGTTCGCCACGAAAGACCGCGCCAACTATGCCGATCACATGCAATCCTCGCAAAATGTTGTCTTGACGTCTGCCGACGTCACCACGAAAATTCAACGCCCCCCCCATGCCCAGTCTGTTGTATCTTATCCCTGCATTCCATCGTCACGTTGTATCTTTATCACTCATCCCTTGCACTATCATGGACACTCTTTTATTTACCTCTCATCGTTCTCGGTCGTATCCTAACATCAGTCTGGCGTGTGTAGCCATACATTATGGTTGTAAAGTATCTTACCCTCGAGTGTTTATTTCGGAGATTTGTTTTACGGGTTTTATTATTGTTTTAGCCTTCTTTGGGGAATTATAGGGTCCTATCGATGCCCTATCGTGTATGATCAAGGCTATGTAACAACAAATGCATGTGTTTTTTTATCTGCATCAGTTCAAGTTGCGCCGTCCGGCAGCCTGTTAGCTTCTCCTTGGCTTCTCCAAAGGTTTTACGGCTCCCGATCGTGGTTCGCAGTGGGCACCAGGATTCATAGAATAGGCATAACTCAGCGGCACATTACATATCAAGCGGCGGCTGTACATTTACACGAGGGATTCTAACGAACAGAGCACTGTGCAGCTGTGTATATTACGAATAACAGGGCGCCTTTCTTGTTCAGAAAAAGACTCACAGAACGAAGTTCCTAGACGGAGAATGATCGCAATATATTACTAAACAAGTGGGTGTTAATAGATAATAACCAGCGAGAGACGGTATAACAGTGTACGACTCGAAAAAATAATAACCATCAGGTAAAGAGAGCTATGCATCATCTGTCATGATGGCGAAAAACTCTTGTTCGTTAATCTCTCCATCCTGGTCGAGGTCAAATTCATCTATCATTGCTTGCCTGCGAAATGGAAGAACAAGGGGTGAGCAAATTTGGAACTCCACGAACAAAAATCAGTCACTTTGGAAATAGCGGTGAAGAAAAGCGGAAATGCAAAGGAAGGGGGCCGATGCAGTAACGAGCACAAAAAAGGGTTGCTGGGACGGAGTGCCTACGTGCCTCTCGCAGACCCTGCGCCCCAAAACGAGAATGAATGGGGTTTACTCACAATTCATCATCTTCCAATCGGTCACCAATTTCTTTTGCAACGCGTCGAAGATTCCGTAGACTAATCTTTCCTGTATTGTCGTCATCGAACAATTGAAAGGCTCGGCGGATCTCATCCATCGGATCTCGCGCAAGGATCCGTTCGCTCACTAGGTAAACAACGTTAGCACAAGGGCGCACAATCACGAGAGAAGTCTGAGTTGCTGTAGGCGTGTGAGATCCGGTTTTATCAAGACCCCATAATGTAAGGGGACGCGTTTTGGGAAGTGATCTGGCTCGGACTCGTCGCTTGAGTAGAATTGATAAAACTGAAATACTCAACTGATTTTTGCGAAATCCTCAAAGTCGATGAGACCATGACCACTCTTGTCATGGTCTCGTAATATCTTCAATACCTCTGCTTTCTTCATGTCGAAGCCGAGGGCGCGCATTGCGACCTTGAGCTCGTGGTAGTCGAGCGAGCCATCCTTGTCGGTGTCGAACAGTTCAAAAGCCTCCTTTATCTCTTGTTTTTGTTCATCGGAGAGCTCTGGACGCGTGTGCGTGCGTCTCTTTGCTTTTTGCGCGGAAGCAGAGTACATGGCGAGCGGATTGAGTGTAACGATCAGCTCAACAGTTTAGCAGTGGCGAATAATATTGATGTCTGTTTGACATCGACGCGTCTGGGACCCCGTGCACCACTACTATAAATGTCCTAGTAATGCAGCTTCGTCGCGTTCACCCTTTGTCCGCGAGGACCGCAGCCCTTAGGAGTCATTGCAAGTCACAGACAACAAAGTTATTATAAGTCCTTGTGCAGACTTGGGAGGCATCACTAACCTGCTTATAACAGCTCAGAAATATTCAGTAGGGCTATTCGGAAGATGACTGATTGTGATCGTTGTTACCGCTACTTCAACTCTTGGTCTGCTTACCACCAGCATGTCCGGGACTCCTCCAATCACTGGGAGTGCGAAGATTGTCAAATCGACTTTGAATCTTGGCTGGGACTCAAAGAACACTACGTTCAGAGCCCCGACCATCATTACTGCCAGTATTGCAACATCCATTTCAACTTCGTGTCAGGGTTACAGGATCATTACGAAGACGAGCATGCTTACTGTAGTTCTTGTCATAAGGTCTTCAAGAACGACTTTGGCTTGCATGAGCATAATCGGCAGAAGCACGGCGGCGTGTACTGCGTTGCGTGCA